>JAJOOH010010956.1:0-29577 GCA_029582605.1 Solanum gracilifrons | reverse complement strand
GACATAAAAAATGTCAAAAAATTTCATGGACGTCCATTAAGCCCTTAGTTATAGAGCCAGTTGGCCCTTACGGCTAAATCGGCCCATGTTTAAGGTAAAACGATCCCCGGAGGAGGCATACCCCTATTTTGCCAATTTTCGTGTGCTACAGTTCACCATTTTTTTTGGTGATCCAGAATTCTGACGTTAAAAAATGCCAAAATTTTTCATCGACATCCGTTAAGACCTTAGCTATGGAGCCAATTGGCTCTGATGGCCAAACCAGCCCATTTTCAAGGTTAAACGAGCCCCGTAGCAGGCATACCCCTAGATTAACAATTTTCGTGTGCTATGGTCCATGGATTTTTTTATGATCCAGAATTCCGATGTCAAAAATATCAAATTTTTTCATGGAGATCAGTTAAGACTTTAGCCATGGACACGGTTGGCCATTACGGCTAAACCAGCCCATTTTCAAGGTTAAACAACCCCTGGAGTAGGCATCCCCCTTATTTTGCCGATTTTCGTAATCTGTAATCCATGGACTTTTTTGTGATCCAGAATTCCATCGTCAAAAATGTCGAGATTTTTCATAGACGTCAATTAAGACCTTAGCTATGGAGACGGTCAGCTCAAAAGGCCAAACCGGGCCATTTTAAAGGTCAAACGAGCCCTGGATCAAGCATACCCCACTATCTTGTCGATTTTCGTGTGCTGTTGTCCATTTATTTTTTGGTGAACTAGAACTCCTAGAAAAAATGCCGAAAGTTTTTATGGACGTCCGTTTATACCTTAACTATGGAGCCGGTTGTCTGTGATGGCCAAACCGGCCCATTTTCAAGTTCAAACGAGCCATGGAGAAAGCATACCCCTCTATATTGTCGATTTTCGTGTGCTATAGTCAATGTATTTTTTGGTGATCCAGAATTTCGATGGCAAAAATGCCAAAAAATTTCATGGACATTAGTTAAGACCTTAGTTATTGCGACGGTTGGCTATGACAGGCAAACCGACCCATTTTCAAGGTCAAACAAGCACCAGAGCAGGCATACCCCCTATTTTGCTGATTTTCGTGTGCTATAATCCATGTATTTTTTGGTGATCTAGAATTTCGACGTAAAAAATGCTGAAATTTTTTATAAACGTCCGTTAAGACCTTATTTATGGAGCTGGTTGTCCATGATGGCCAAAACGGCCCATTTTCAAGGTCTAACGATCCTCGGAGCAAGCATACCCCATATTTTGTCTATTTTCGTTCCCTATAGTTCACCCTCTTTTTTGGTTATCCAGAATTTTGATGTCAAAAATTCTAAAAATTTTCAAGTACGTCCGTTATGACCTTAGTTATGGAGCCGATTGTACCTGACGGCCAAATAGGCCCATTTTTCAAAGTCAAACGAGCCCCATAGAAGATATACCCCCAATTTGACCAATTTTCGTGTGCTATAGTTCCCCATCTTTTTTCTTGATCCAGAATTACGACGTCATAAAGGCTGAATTTTTTATGGACGTCTGTTTAGACCTTAGTAATGAAGTCTGTTATCCCTGACGGCCAAACCAGCCCATTTTCAAGGTCAAAGGATCCCCGGAGTAGGCATACCCCCTATTTTGCTGATTTTCGTGTGCTATAGTTCACCATCTTTTTTGGTTATCCGGAATTCCGATGTCAAAAATGCCAAAAAAATTCATGGACGTCCGTTAAGACATTAGCTATGGAGCTGGTTGACCCCGATGTCCAAATCAGCCCATTTTCAAGGTCAAACGAGCCCTTGAGAAGCCATACCCCCTATTTTGTAGATTTTCATGTGCTACAGTTCACCATCTTTTTTGGTGATCCAGTATTTCGACGTCAAAAATGCTGAATTTTTTTACGGTCATTCGTTAATGCGTTAGCTTTGGAGCCGGTTGTCCCTGACAGCTAAACCGGCCCATTTTCAAGGTCAAACGACCATCAGAGCAGGCATACCCCCTATGTTATCGATTTTGTGTGCTATAGTTCACCATTTCTTTTGGTGATCCATAATTCCGACGTAAACAATGCTGAAATATTTCCTGGACATCCATTATGCCATTATTGGAGGCGATTGACCCTGACGGCGAAACCGTCCCATTTTTAAGGTCAAATGAGCCTAGAAGCAGGCATGACTCCCTATTTTAACAATTTTCGTGTGAAACAATTCCCCATCTTTTTTGGTGATCCGAAATTCCGATGTAAAAAATGCACAAATTTTACATGGATGATCCTTCATACCTTAGCTATGGAGCCGGCTGGCCCTAACAGCCATGCTGGCACGTTTTCAAGGTCAAATGAGCTTCGGAGGAGTCATACCCCTTATTTTGCAGATTTCGTGTGTTATAGTTGACCAACTTTTTTCGTGATCCAAAATTCCGACGTCAAAATGCTGAAATTTTTCATAGACTTACATTAAGACCTTAGCTGTGGACCCGGTTGGCACTGACGGCCAAACCAGTCCACTATCAAGGTCAAAAGAACCCCGGAGCAAGCATACCTCTATTTTGCTAAATTTTGTGTGCTATAGTTTACCATCTTTTTTGGTAATCAATAAATCTGACGTAAAAGATGCTGAATTTTTTCATGGATGGCCGTTAAGACCTTAGCTATGGAGTCGTTTGGCCCTGACGGCCAAACCAGCCGATTTTCAAGGTCAAACAAGCCTCGGGGCAGGCATACCCGATTTTTCTGATTTTAGGGTCCTATATTTCATGGATTTTTGACAATTCAATATTCTGACGGTAAAAATGCCAAAAAAATTCATGGATATCCGTTAAGACTTAAGCTATGGATTCGGTTGTCCTTGAAGACCAAACCGGCCCATTTTCTAGGGCAATCGAACCCCAGAGCAGGCATCTCCCCCTATTTTGCCGATTTTCGTGTGGTATAGTCCATGTATTTTTTGGTGTTCCGAAAATCCGACGTCAAAAATAACAAAAAATTTCATGGACGTCCGTTAAGACCTTAGCCATGGAGACGGTTGGCCCTGACAGTAAAACTAAGACCTTAGCTATGGATCCAGTTGTCCCTAACGGCCAAACCGACCCATTTTCAAGGTGAAACAAGCCCAGAGCAGGCATACCCCATATTTTGCCGATTTTCGTGTGATATAGTTCACCATCATTTTTGGTGATTCAGAATTTCGAAGTAAAAAATGCAAAAAATTTTCATGGTCGTCCGTTAAGACCTTAGCTATGGAGCCAGTTGGCCCTGACAGCCAAACCAGAGCATTTTCAAGGTCAAACGAGCCACGAAGCAGGCATACCCTTTATTTTGCCAATTTTTGTGTGCTATAATTCACCATCTTTTCGATGGTGATTTAAAATTTGGATGTTAAAAATTCATGTACGTCTGTTGAAACATTAGCTATGAAGTCGGTTGGCCCTGATGGAAAAATCAGCCCCTTTCCAAGGTCAAACGATCCCCAGAGCAGGAATGCCCACTATTTTATTGATTTTCGTGTGCTATAGTTCACCATCTTTTTTGGTTATCTGAAATTCCAGTGTCAAAAATGCTGAAATTATTTACGGACGTCCGTTAAGACCTTAGTTATGGAGCCGATTGACTGTGACGGCCAAACTGGCCCGTTTTCATGGTCAAACGAGCCTCGAAGCAGACATACCCCCAATTTTACCAAATTTCATGTGCTACAGTCCATAGATTTTTTAGTGATCCAAAATTCTGACGTCATAAATGCTGAAACTTTTCATGGACGCCCTTTAAGACCTTAACTATGGAGGCGATTGACCGTGACAGTCAAATCGTCCCATTTTCAATGTCAAACAAGCCTCGGAGCATGCATACCCCCCTTATTTTGCCGACCTTCGTGTTTTATAGTTCACCATCTTTTTGGTGATCCGAAATTTCGATGACAAAAATGCCAAATTTTTTTATTGGATGTCCGTTAAGACTTAGCTATGGAGGCGATTGGCCCAGACAGGCAAACCGGCCCATTTTAAAGGTCAAACGAACCACGGAGTAAGCTTACACCCTATTTTACCGATTTTCATGTTTTGTAGCCCTTGGATATTTTGGTGATCAAGAATTCCAACGTCAAAATATGCCAAAATATTTCATGGACATCCGTTAAGACCTTAGCTATGGAGCCAGTTGGCCCTGACAGCCAAACCGCCCCATTTTCAAGGTTAGGCGACCCTGGAGCAGGCATACCCCTATTTTGCCAATTTTTGTGTGCTATAGTCCATGCATTTTTTGGTGATCCGGAATTATGATGTAAATTTTTTTGAAATGTTTCATAGACGTCCGTTAAGACTTTAGTTATGGATTCGATTCGCCCTAACGGCCAAACTTGCAAATTTTCAAGGTCAAACGAGCCTAGAGTAGTCATACCCCCTATTTTACCGATTTTCGTGTGCTATAGTTCGCCATCTTTTATGGTAATCCAGAATTCCATGGTAAAAAATGCCAAAACAAATTCACGGATGTCCGTTAAGACCTTATCTATGGGGCAGATTGGCCATGATGGCCAAACCGACCCATTTTCAAGGTCAAACGATCCCCAGAGAAGGTATACCCCCTACTTTGCCGATTTTCGTGTGATATAGTTCAACATTTTTTTTGGTGATCCGAAATTCCGACGTCAAAAATGTCAAAAATTTTCAAATACATCCATTAAGACCTTAGCTATGGAGCCGATTGGTCCTGATGGCCAAACCGGTCAATTTTCAAGTTAACGAGCCCTAGAGCAGGTATACACCCTATTTTGTCAATTTTCGTGTGCTATATTTCACCATCTTTTTTGGGGATTCAGAATCCCAACATCACAAATGCGAAAAATTTTCATGGACGTCCCTTTAGACCCTAGTTATGGAGACGGTTGGCCCTGGCGGCCAAACCTGCCCGTTTGCAAGGTCAAACGATCCCAAGAGCAAGCATACCTCCTATTTTTCCAATTTTCGTGTGCTATAGTTCACCATCTTTTTTAGTGATTCGGAATTTCGAAATCTAAAATGCCAAAATTTTTCAAGGACTTCTATTAAGACCTTAGTTATGGATCCGATTGGCCCTGACGGCCATGCTGACACAATTTCAAGGTCAAACGATCCTCGGATCAGCAATATCCCTTATTTTACCGATTTACGTGTGTTATAGTTCACCATCGTTCTTGGTGAATTAGAATTTCGACGTCAAAAAAGCCAAAAATTTTCTAGGACGTCCATTAAGAACTTAATTATGGAGCTGGTTGTCCCAGACGGCCAAACCGGCCCATATTCAAGGTCAAACGATCCCCAGAGCAGGCTTACCACCCTATTTTACCGATTTTTGTGTGCTATATAGATCACAATGTTTTTTGGTGATCTAGAATTCCGACGTAAAAAATGCTGAAACTTTTCATGGACATCTTTTAATACCTTAACTATGGAGCCGATTGACCGTGACGGCCAAATCGACCCAATATAAAGGTCAAACGAGTCCCAGAGCTGGCATACTCCATTTTCAATGTCAAACGAGCCCCGGAGCAGGTATACCCCTATTTTGCCGATTTTCATGTGGTATAGTCGATGGATTTTTTGGTGATCCAGAATTCCGACGTCAAAAATTCTAATAATTTTCATGGACGTCTGTTCAGACCTTAGCTATGGATTCGAGTGGCCTTGACGGCCAAACCAACCCATTTTCTAGGTCAAACAAGTCTCGGAGCAGGTATACCCAATATTTTACCGATTTTCGTATGCTATAGTTCACCATATTTTTTGGTTAACCGGAATTCAAATTTAAACAATGTCAAATATTTTCATAGACGTCCGTTACGACCATAGATATGGAGCCGATTGGTCTTGACGGCCAAAACGGCCCATTTTAAAGGTCAAACGAGCTTCGGAGCAGGGATACCACTATTTTGCCAAATTTCGTGTGCTACAGTTCACCATCATTTTAGGTGATCCGAAATTCAAACTTAAAAAATGCCAAAATTTTTCATCGACCCCCATTTGGACCTTAAATATAGATCTGGTTGGCCCTGAAGGCCAAACCGGCCCATTTTCAAGGTCAAACGATCCCTAGAGAAGGTTAACCCTATTTTGTTGATTTTTGTGTGCTATAGTTCACTATATTTTTTGCTGATCCAAAATTTTAACGTCAAAATAGCTTAAATTTTTTATAGACGTCTGTTAAGGCCTTAGCTATGGAGTGGATTATTCATAACGGCCAAACCGTCCAATTTTAAAGGTCAAAGAGCCATGGAGCAGGTATAACCCTTATTTTGTCGATTTTCGTATGCTATAGTTCACCATTTTTTTTAGGTGATTTGGAATTCCGACGTCAAAAATACTGAAATTTTTTATAGACATCTGTTAAGAACTTAGATGTGGAGCCGATTGACCCTAACTGTCAAACCATCCCACTTTAAAGGTCAAACGATCCCCGGAACAGGGATACCCCTCTTATTTTGCTGATTTTTGTGTGCTATAGTTTATAATCTTTTTTGGTGATCCAGAATTTCGACGTCAAAAATACCAAAATTTTTCATAGACGTCCGTTAAGACCTTAGCCATGGAGACGGTTGGCCCTGACGGTAAAACTAAGACCTTAGCTATGGATCCAGTTGTCCCTAACGGCCAAACCGACCCATTTTCAAGGTGAAACGAGCCCAGAGCAGGCATACCCCATATTTTGCTGATTTTCGTGTGGTATAGTTCACCATCATTTTTGGTGATTCAGAATTTCGAAGTCATAAATGCTAAAATATTTCATGGACATCCATTAAGACCATAGCTATGGAGCTAGTTGGCCCTGACAGCCAAACCAGACCATTTTCAAGGTCAAACAAGCCCCGAAGCAGGCATACCCTCTATTTTGACGATTTTTGTGTGGTATAGTTCACCATTTTTTTTATGGTGATTCAAAATTTGGATGTTAAAAATGTCAAAATTTTCATATACGTCTGTTAAAATATTAGCTATGGAGTCGGTTGACCCTGATGGAAAATTCGTCCACTTTTCAAGGTTAAACGATCCCCGGAGCAGGCATGCCCCATATTTTGTTGATTTTCGTGTGCTACAGTTCAACATTTTTTTTGGTTATCTGAAATTCCAGTGTGAAAAATGCCAAAATTATTTATGGACGTCCGTTAAGACCTTAGTTATGGAGCCGGCTGGCTGTGACAGCCGAACCGGCAAGTTTTCATGGTCAAACGAGCCCCGAAGCAGACATACCCCCAATTTTTTCAAATTTTGTGTGCTACAGTCCATGGATTTTTTAGTGATCCAAAATTCTGACGTCAAAAATGCTGAAACTTTTCATGGACGCTCTTTAAGACCTTAACTATGGAGGCGATTTACCGTGACAGCCAAATCGTCCCATTTTCAATGCCAAACGAACCTCGAAGCAGGCATAACCCCTATTTTGCCGACATTCGTGTTCTATAGTTCACCATCTTTTCTGGTGATCCGAAATTCCGATGACAAAAATGCCAAAATTTTTGTTGGATGTCCGTTAAGACTTAGTTATGGAGGCGATTGGCCCAGACAGGAAAACCGGCCCATTTTAAAGGTCAAATGAACCACGGAGTAAGCTTACACCCTATTTTACCGATTTTTGTGTTTTGTAGTCCATGGATTTTTTGGTGATCCAGAATTCCAACGTCAAAATATGATGAAATATTTCATGGACATCCGTTAAGACTTTATCTATAGAGTAGATTGGCCATGACGTCCAAACCGGCCCATTTTCAAGGTCAGACGACCCCTGGAGCAGGTATACACTTTTTTTGCCAATTTTCGTGTGCTATAATCTATGCATTTGTTAGTGATCCGGAATTCCAATGTAAAATTTTTTGAAATGTTTCATGGACGTCCGTTAAGACTTTAGTTATGGATTTGATTAGCCTTAACGGTCAAACTGGCAAATTTTCAAGGTCAAACGATCCCTAGAGTAGGCATACCCCCTATTTTGCCGATTTTTGTGTGCTATAGTTTGCCATCTTTTAAGCTAATCCGGAATTCCATGGTAAAAAATGCCAAAACATATTCACGGATGTCCGTTAAGACCCTATCAATGGGGCAGATTGGCCATGACGGCCAAACCAACCCATTTTCAAGGTCAAACTATCCCGAGAGAAGGCATACCTCCTACTTTGCCAATTTTCGTGTGATATAGTTCAACATCTTATTTGTTGATCCAAAATTCTGACGTCAAAAATGTAGAAATTTTTCATGGACGTCCGTTAAGACCTTAGCTATGGAGTCGATTGGCCCTGACGGCCAAGCTAGCACATTTTCAAGGTCAAACGATCCTCGAAGCAGCCATACCCCTTATTTTGATAATTTTCGTGTGTTATAGTTCACAATCTTTTGTGGTGATCCGAAATTCCACCGTAAAAAATGTCAAAAATTTTCAAAAACGTCCATTAAGACCTTAGCTGTGGAGCCAATTGGCCGTGACAGCAAAATCGGCACATTTTCAAGGTCAAACGATCCTCGAAGCAACCATACCCCTTATTTTGCTGATTTTCGTGTGTTATAGTTCACCATTTTTTTTGGTGATCCAAAATTTCAACGTCAAAAATGTCAAAAAATTTCAAAGACGTCCATTAAGACCTTAGCTATGGAGCCGATTGTCCCTGACCGCCAAACCGGCCCATTTTCAAGTCAAACGAGCCCTGGAGCAGGCATACACCCTATTTTGTCGATTTTCGTGTGCTACATTTTACCATCTTTTTTGGGGATTTAGAATTCCAACGTCATAAATGCCAAAAAATTTCATGGACGTCCCTTTATACCTTAGTTATGGAGGCGATTGGCCCTGGCGGCCAAACCTGCCCATATTCATGGTCAAACGATCCCCAAAGCAGGCATACCACCCTATTTTACCTACTTCTGTGTGCTATATAGATCATAATCTGTTTTGGTGATCGGGAATTCGGATGTAAAAAATGCTAAAACTTTTCATGGACATCTTTTAAGACCTTAACTATGGAGCCGATTGACCGTGATAGCCAAACCTACCCATTATAAAGGTCGAACGAGTCCCGGAGCAGGCATACCCTATATTTTGCCAATTTTCGTGTGCTATAGTTCACCATATTTTTTGGTGATCTGGAATTTCGATGTCAATAATGCCAAAATTTTTCATGGACGTCCGGTAAAACCCTAGATATGGAGCCGATTGGCCCTGACTCCTAAACCAGCCCACTTTCAAGGTAAAACGAGCCCTGGAGCAGGCATACCCCCTATTTTGCTAATTTTCGTAGGCTATATAGTTCACCATCATTTTTGGTTATCCGGATATTTGACGTCAAAAATTCCAAAAAAAATTATGGACGTCCTATGCTATGGAGTTGTTTTTCCCTGACGGCTAAATCGGCCCATTTTGAGGGTCAAACGATCCTCGGAGAAGGCATACCGTCTATTTTGCCAATTTTTGTGCGCTATAATTAACCATCTTTTTTGGTGATCCGGAATTCCGACGTCAAAAATGCCAAAAATTTTTATGGATATCCATTAAGAAATTAGATGTAGATCCGATTGTCCCACATGGCCAAACCAGCCCATTTTCAAGGTCAAACGATCCCCGGAACTGGCATAACCCCCTATTTTGCCAATTTCCCTGTGTTATAGTTCATATTCTTTTTTGGTGATCCAGAATTTCGATGTCAAATATGCAAAAAAATTTCATGGATGTCCGGTAAGACCTTAGCTGTGGAGCCGATTGGCCCTGACGGCCAAACCAGCCCATTTTCAAGGTCAAACGATCCCCGGAGCAGGAATACCCTTATTTTGCTAATTTTCGTGTGAAATAGTTTACCATCATTTTTGGTGATCCAAAAATCGATGTCAAAAATGACAAAAATTTTCATGGACATCCGTTCAAGGTCAAGCAATCCCCGCAGCTGGCATAACCTCCTATTTTACCGATTTTTCTGCTCTATAGTTCACGAGCTTTTTTCGTGATACAAAATTCCGATGTCAAAAATACCAAAAATTTTCATGGACGTCCGTTAAGACATTAGCTATGGTACCGGTTAGCCCCGACAGCCAAACCAGCCCATTTTCAAGGTTAAACGATCCCTTGAGAAGCCATACCCCCTATTTTACCGATTTTCATGTGCTATAGTTCACCATCTTTTTTTGGTGATCCAGAATTTCGAAGTCAAAAATGCTGAGATTTTTTACGATCATTCCTTAATACCTTATATTTGGTGCCGATTGGACACGACAGCAAAACCGGCCCATTTTCAAGGTCAAACGAGCAACAAAGCAGGCATACCCACTATTTTGTCGATTTTGTATGCTATAGTTCACCATCTCTTTTGGTGATCCATAATTCCGACGTAAAAAATGTTGAAATATTTCATGGATATCCATTAATCTCTTAGTTATGGAGGTGGTTGACCCTGACGGCCAAACCAACCCATGTTTAATGTCAAACGATCCCCGAATGAGGCATACCCCCTATTTTAGCAATTTTCGTGTGATATAGTTCACCATCTTTTTTGGTGATCTGGAATTCCGACGTCAAAAATGCAGAAATTTTTCATGGATGGTCATTCAGACCTTAGCTATGGAGTCGGTTAGCCATAACGGTCAAGCTGGCACGTTTTCAAGTTAAACGAGCCTCGGAAGAGCCACACCTCTTATTTTGCCGATTTCATGTGTTATAGTTGACCATCTTTTTTGGTGATCCAAAATTTCGACGACAAACTGGGAAATTTTTTCAAAGATGTCCATTAAGACCTTAGCCATGGAGTCGATTGTCCCTGAAGGCCAAACCGGCCCATTTTCAAGGTCAAACAATCCCCGGAGCATGCATAACCCCTACTTTGCCGATTATCATGTGCTATAGTTCACCATTTTTTTGGTGATCCGGAATTCCAACATCAAAATTGCCGAAATATTTCATGGATGTCTGTTAAGACTTTAGATATGGAGCCGATTGGCCATGACGGCCAAAACAGCCCATTTTCAAGGTCAAACGATCCCTGGAGAAGGCATAACCCCTATTTTGACAATTTTTGTGGGCTATAGTTCACCATCTTTTTTTGTGATCCGAAATTCCGACGTCAAAAATGCAAAAAACTTACATGGACGCCGATTAAGACATTACCTTTGGCGTCGCCTTACCTGATGGCCAAATCGGCCTATTTTCAAGGTCAAATGAACTTTGGAGCAGGCACAACCCATATTTTGCCCATTTTAGTGTGCTATAGTTCACCATATTTTTTGGGGATTCGGAATTCCAACATCAAAAATTTTCATGGACATCCCTTAAAACCCTAGTTATGGAGCCAGTTGGCCCTGACGGCCAAACCTGCCCATTTTCTTGGTCAAACGAGCGCAGGAGAAGGCATACCTCTTATTTTGCCAATTTACGTGTCTATAGTTCACCATCTTTTAGTGATTCGAAATACTGACATCTAAAATGCCAAAATTTTTCAAGGACTTCTATTAACACCTTAGCCATGGAGCTGGTTGATCTTGATGATCAAACTAGCCCATTTTAAATGTCAAACGAACCCCGAAGCAGGCATACCCCCTATTTTACCAATTTTCACGTGTTATAGTTCACCATCCTCTTTGATGATCCGGAATTCCGATGCCAAAAAATGGTGAATTTTTTTGTGGACATCCATTAAGACCTTAGCTATGGAGCTGGTTGGTACTTACGGCCAAATCGGCCCATTTACAAGGTCAAACGAACCTCGGAGCAAGCATATCCCCTATTTTGCCGATTTTCGTGTGCTATAGTTCACCATCTTTTTTGGTGATCCAAAATTCTGACGTCAAAAATGCAGAAATTCTTCATGGACATCCATTAAGACATTAGTTTTGGAGTCGTATGGCCCTGACGGCCAAGCCGACACATTTTCAAAGTCAAACGATCCTCGGATAAACCATACCCCTTATTTTGCTGATTTTCGTATGTTATAGTACACCATCTTTTTTGGTGATCCGTAATTCCTACTTCAAAAATGTCAAAATATTTCAAAGACGTCCATTAAGACCTTAGCTATGGAGCCGGTTATCCCTGACGTCTAAACCGGCCCATTTTCAAGATCGAACGAGCCCTAGAGCATACATACCCCCATATTTTGCCGAGTTTAATGTGTTATAGTTTACCATCTTTCTTCGTGATCCCGAATTCCAACGTTAAAAATGTTAAAAATTTTCTTGAACATTCGTTAAGACCTTAGATATGGAGTTGGTTGGCCCTGACGGCTAAACCAGCCCATTTTCAAGGTCAAACGATCCTTGGAGCAGGCATAACCCGTATTTTATGAGTTTCGCGTGCTATGGTTCACAGTCTTTTTTGGTGATGCGGAATTCCAACGTCAAAAATGCCAAAATTTTACATAAATGCCCATTAAAAGCATAACTTTTGAGTCAGTTTGCCCTGACTGCCAAATCGGCCCATTTTAAAGGTCAAACGAGGTTGGGAGCAGGCATACCCCCTATTTTGCCGATTTTAGCATGCAATAGTTCACAATCATTTTTGGGGATTCAGAATTCCAACGTCAAAAGTGCCAAATTTTTTCATGGACGTCCCTTAAGACCCTAGTTATGGAGTCGGTTTGCCCTGGCAGCCAAACCGGCCCATTTTGAAGGTCAAACGAGCCAAGGAGTAGGCATACCACTAGTTTGCCAATTTTCGTGTGCTATAGTTCTCCATCTTTTCTAGTAATTCAGAATTTTGATGTCTAAATTACCGAAAGTTTTCAAAGACATTCGTAAAGACCTTAGGTATGTAGCCGGTTTGCATGACTGCCAAACCGGCCCATTTTCAAGGTCAAACGAGCCCTGGAGCAGGCATGCTCCCCTATTTTATCGATTTTCGTGTGCTATAGTTCCCCATATTTTTTGGTGATCCAGAATTCCGACGTTAAAAATACTGAAATATTTTATGGACGTCCGCTAAGACCTTAGATATGGACGTGGTTGGCCCTGACGGCCAAATCAGCCCTTTTTAAAGGTAAAACGAGGCTCAGAGAAAGCATACCCCCTATTTTGCCTATTTTCGTGTGCTTTAGTTCACCATATTTTTTGATGATCCAAAATTCCGACGTAAAAAATGCAGAAATTTTTCATGGACGTCCGTTAAGACCTTAGTTATGAAGCCGATTGGCCCTGATGGCTGAGTTGGCATGTTTTCAAGGTCAAACGAGCCTCAGAGGAGCCATACCCCTTAAATTTGCCGATTTTTGTTTGTTATAATTCTCCATCTTTTTTAGTGATCCAGAATTCCGATGTCAAAAATGCCGAAATTTATCAAAGACGTCCATTTAGGCCTTAGCTACCGAATTGGTTGTCCCTGACGGCCAAACCGGCTCATTTTCAAGGTCAAATGATCCCCGGAGCATGCATACCCCCTACTTTTGCGGATATTTCAGTTCTATAGTTCACCATCTTTTTTCGTGATCCGAATTCCACTGTCAAATATGCATAAAGTTTTCATGGACATCCGTTAAGACCTTAGCTATGGAGCTGATTGACCCTGACGGCCAAACGGGCCCATTTTCAAGGTCAAACAACCCCTGGATCTGGTAAACCACCTATTTTGTCAATTTTCGTGTACTATAGTTCACCATATTTTTTGGTAATTTGGAATTACGATGTCAAAAATGCCAAAAAATTTCACGGACTCCAATTAAGACCTTAGCTTTGGAGCCGATTTTCCTTAATGGCTAAATCAGCGCATTTTCAAGGTCAAACTAGCTTCAGAGCAGGCATACCCCCTATTTCGCCAATTTAAGTGTGTTATAGTTCACCATCTTTTTGGGGGATTCAGAATTGCAACGTCAAAGATGCCGAAGGTTTTCATGGACATTCCCTATGACCTTAGTTATGGAGCCGATTGGCCCTACCGGCCAAACAGGCCTATTTTGAAGGTCAAACGAGCCTAGGAGTAGGCATACTACTGTTTTACCAATAATCGTTTACTATAGTTCACCATCTTTTTTAGTTATTCGTAATTTCGACGTCTAAAATGCCGAAAGTTTTCAAGGATGTCCGTTAAGACCTTAGCTATGGAGTCGATTGGCGTTGTCGGCCACACCAGCCCATTTTAAAGGTCAAACGAACCCCAGAACAGGCATACCCCCTATTTTTCCAATTTTTGTGTGCTATAGTTCACCATCTTTTTTGGTGATCAGGAATTGCGACGTCAAAAATGCCACATATTTTCATGGAAGTCTGTTAAGACTTAGATATGGAGCTGGTTGGCCCTGATGGCCAATCGGCTCATTTTAAAGGTAAAACGAACCTCGGAGCAAGAGTACCCCCTATTTTGCCGATTTTTATGTCCTATAGTTCACCATCTTTTTTGGTGATCCAACATTTCGACGTCAAAAATGCAGAAATTTTTTCATAGACGTCCGTTAAGACTTTAGCTATGGAGCTGGTTGGTCCTGACAGCCGAGCTGGCACATTTTCAAGGTCAGACGATACTCGGAGCAGCCATACCCCTTATTTTGCAGATTTTCGTGTGTTAAAGTTAACCATCTTTTTTGGTGATCTGGAATTCTGACGGAAAAAATGCCAAATTTTTTTATTGATTCCCATTACGACCTTAGCTTTGGAGCCGGTTCGCCCTGACGTCCAAATGAGCCCATTTTCAACATCAAACGAACTTCGGAGCAGGCATACCCCCTATTTTGCAGATTTTATTATGCTATAGTTCACCATCTTTTTTGGGGATTCAGAATTATAACGTCAAAAATGCTGAAAGTTTTCATGGACGTCCCTTAAGACCTTTATGGAGCCGATTGTCCTTGGCGGTAATAACGGCCTATTTTCAAGGTCAAACGATCCCAGGAGCAGGCATACCCCCTATTTGGCAAACTTTTGCGTGCTATAGTTCACCATACTTTTTAGTGATTCGGAATTCCAACTTCTAAAAAGCCAAAAATTTTGAAGTACGTCCGTTAAGACCTTTACTATGGAGTCGGTTGGCCCTAACGGACCATTTTAAAGGTCAAAAGAACCCCGGAGCAAGCAACGCCCCTATTTTACCGATTTTATTATGCGACAATTCACCATCTTTTTTGGTGATCTGAAATTCCAACTCCAAAAATGTCAAAAAATTTCATGGACGTCCATTAAGACCTTTGCTATGGAGCCGGTTAGTTCTGATGGAGAAACCGGCCAATTTAAATGGTAAGACGAGCCTCTGAGTAAGTATACCCCTATTTTGTCAATTTTTGTGTGCTATAGTTCATCATCTTTTTTGGTGATCCATAATTTTGACGTAAAAAATGCAGAAATTTTTTGATGGACGTCCGGTAAGACTTATCTGTGTAGCTGGTTGGCCCTGACAGCCGAGCTGGCACATTTTCAAGGTCAGACGATCCTCAGTGCAGCCATACCCCATATTTTGCCGATTTTCTTGTGTTATAGTTAACCATCTTTTTTGGTGACCTGGAATTCTAACGTAAAAAATGCTGAAATCTTTCAAAGAGGTTCGTTAAGACCTTAGCTATGGGGCTGGTTGTCCTTGACGGCCAAACCGGCCTATTTTCAAGGTCAAACGATCCCAGGAGCAGGCATACCCCCTATTTGGGCAAATTTAGTGTGCTATAGTTCACCATACTTTTTAGTGATCCATAATTCCGACGTAAAAAATGATGAAATATTTCATGGACATCCATTAATCCCTTAGTTATGGAGGCGGTTGACCCTGACGGCTAAACCGACCCATGTTTAATGTCAAACGAGCCCCGAAGGAGACATACCCCCTATTTTAGCAATTTTCGTGTGATATAGTTCACCATCTTTTTTAGTGATCTGGAATTTCGACGTCATAAATGCAGAAATTTTTCATGGACAGCCTTTCAGACCCTAGCTATGCAGTCGGTTGGCCCTGACGGCCAAGCCGGCACGTTTTCAAGTTAAACGAGCCTCGGAAAAGCCATACCCTTTATTTTGCCGATTTCATGTGTTATAGTTGACCATATTTTTTGGTGATCCGGAATTCCGACGTCAAAATGGAAAAAAATTTCAAAGATGCCCATTAAGACCTTAGCCATGGAGTCAGTTTTCCCTGAAGGCCAAACCGGCCCATTTTCAAGGTCAAACAAGCCCCGGAGCAGTATACCCCATATTTTGCCGATTTTCGTGGGCTATAGTTCACCATCTTTTTTTGTGATCCAAAATTCCGACGTAAAAAATGCAAAAAAATTTCATGGACGCCCATTAAGACATTAGCTTAGGAGCCAGCTTACCCTGACGGCCAAATCGGCCCATTTTCAAGGTCAAACAAACTTTGGAGCAGTCATACCTCCTATTTTGCCGATTTTAATGTGCTATAGTTCACCACATTTTTTGGGGATTCAGAATTCCAACGTCAAAATTTTTCACGGACATCCCTTAAGACTGTATTTATGAGGCAAGTTGGGTCTGGCGGCCAAACCTGCCCATTTTCATGGTGAAACGAGCCCAGGAGCAGGCATACCTACTATTTTGCCAATTTTCGTGCCTATAGTTTACCATCTTTTTTAGTGATTCGGAATATCGACATCTAAAATGCTAAAATTTTTCAAGGATGTCTATTAACACCTTAGCCATGGAGTTGGTTGGCCTTGACGATCAAACCGGCCCATTTTAAATGTCAAACGAACCCAGGAGCAGCCATACCCCCTATTTTACCGATTTTCACGTGCTATAGTTCACAATCTTTTTTGATGATCTGGAATTTCGACGCCAAAAATGCCAAATTTTTTTATGGACATCCATTAAGACCTTAGCTATGGAGCCGGTTGGTCCTTACGAGAAAACTGGCCCCTTTAGAAGGTGAAACGAGCCTCAGAGTAAGCATACCCCTATTTTGCCGATTTTCGTATGCTATAGTTCACCATCTTTTTTGGTGATCCAAAATTTTGATGTACAAAATGCAGAAATTCTTCATGGACATCCGCTAAGACCTTAGCTTTGGAGTCGGTAGGCCCTGATGGCAAGCCGACACATTTTCAAAGTCAAACGATCCTCGGAGCAACCATACCCCTTATTTTGGTGTTTTTCGTATGTTATGGTACACCATCTTTTTTGGTGATCCGTAATTCCAATGTAAAAAATGTCAAAAAATTTCAAAGACGTCCATTAAGAGTTTAGCTATGGAGCCGGTTGTCCCTGACAGCCAAACCGGCCCATTTTCAAGATGAAACGAGCCCTAGAACATGCATACCCCCTATTTTGCCGAGTTTAGTGTGTTATAGTTTACCATCTCTCTTTGTGATCCCGAATTCAAACGTTAAAAATGTCAAAAAATTTCTTGAACTTTCGTTAAGACCTTAGCTATGGAGTCGGTTGGCCTGACTGTCAAACTGACCCATTTTCAAGGTCAAACAAACCCTGGAGCAGGCATAACCTGTATTTTATGAGTTTTGTGTGCTATGGTTCACCATCTTTTTTGGTGATCCGGAATCCCAACTCAAAAATACTGAAATTTTACATAGATGCCCTTTAATAGCATAACGTTTGAGCCAGTTTGCCCTGACGGCCAAATCGGCCCATTTTCAAGGTCAAACGAGGTTGGGAGCAGGCAGACCCCCTATTTTGCCGATTTTAGCATGCAATAGTTCACCATCTTTTTAGGGATTCAGAATTCCAACGTCAAAACTGCCAAATTTTTTCATGGACATTCCTTAAGACCCTAGATATGGAGTTGATTTGCCCTGGCGGCCAAACCGGCCCATTTTGAAGGTCAATCGAGCCAAGGAGTAGGCATACCACTATTTTACCAATTTTCGTGTGCTATAGTTCACCATCTTTTCTAGTAATTCAGAATTTCGATGTCTAAAATACCAAGAGTTTTCAAAGACATCCGTTAAGACCTTAGCTATGTAACTGGATTGCCCTGACGGCCAAATCGGCCCATTTTAAAGGTCAGACGATCCCTGGAGCAGGCATGCCCCCTATTTTACCGATTTTCGTGTGCTATAGTTAACCATATTTTTTGGTGATCTGGAATTCCGACGTCAAAAATGCTGAAATGTTTTATGGACATCCGTTAAGACCATAGATATAGAGCTGGTTGGCCCTGACGGCCAATTCAGCCCTTTTTTAAGGTAAAACGAGCCTCAGAGCAAGCATACCCCCTATTTTGCCGATTTTCGTGTGCTATAGTTCACCATATTTTTTGGTGATCCTAAATTCCGATGTAAAAAATGCAACAATTTTTCATGGACGTCCGTTAAGACCTTAGTTGTGGAGCCGATTGGCCCTGACAGCCGAGCTGGCACGTTTTCAAGGTCAAACGAGCCTCGGAGGAGCTATACCCCTTAATTTACTGATTTTCGTGTGTTATAATTCACCATCTTTTTTGGTGATCCAGAATTTTGACGTCAAAAATGCCTAAATCTTTCAAAGACGTCCAATAAGACCTTAGCTATGGAACTGGTTGTCCCTGACGGCCAAACCGGCTCCTTTTCAAGATCAAACGATCCCTGGAGCATGCATACCCCCCTATTTTTGCCAATTTTTCTATCCTATAGATCACTATCTTTTTTCGTGATCCAAAATTCCAACATAAAAAATGCCTAAAGTTTTCATGGACATCCGTTAAGACCTTAGATTGGAGTCGATTGGCCCTGACGGCGGAACGGGCCTATTTTGAAGGTCAAACGAGCCCTGGAGCAGGCATACCACCTATTTTGTCGATTTTCATGTGTTATAGTTCACCATCTTTTTCGGTAATCCAGAATTACGATGTCAAAAATGCCGAAATTTTTCACGGACTCCCAGTAAGACCTTAGCTTTGTAGCCGATTTCCCCTAACGGCAAAATCAGCCTATTTTCAAGGTCAAACGAGTTTCAGAGCAGGCATACCCCTTATTTTGGTGATTTTAGTGTGTTATAGTTCACCATCTTTTTGGGGTATTCAGAATTGCAACGTCAAAAATGCCGAAAGTTTTCATGGACGTTCCTTAAGGCCTTAGTTATGAAGCTGATTGGCCCTAACGGCTAAACAGTCCCATTTTGAAGTTCAAAAGAGCCCAGGAGTAGGCATACCCTTATTTTACCAATTTTCGTGTGCTATAGTTCACCATTTTGTTTAGTTATTCGAAATTTCGACGTTTAAAATGTCGAAAGTTTTCAAGGACGTCCGTTAAGACCTTAGCTATTGAGCCGGTAGGCCCTAACGGACACACCAGCCCATTTTAAAGGTCAAACAAACCCCGAAACAGGCATGCCTCCTATTTTACCGATTTTTGTATGCTATAGTTCACCATCTTTTTTGGTGTCCGGAATTGCGCCGTCAAAAATGCCAAAATTTTACATGGAAGTCCATTAAGACTTAGATATGGAGCTGGTTGGCCCTGATGGCCAAATCGAATCATTTTAAAGGTAAAACGAACCTCGGAGCAAGCATACCCCCTATTTTGCCGATTCTCGTATGCTATAGTTCACCATCATTTTTGGTGATCCAGAATTTCGACGTCAAAAAAGCAGAAATTTTTTCATAGACTTCCGTTAAGACTATAGCTATAGAGCTGGTTGGCCCTGACGACCGAGCTGGCACATTTTCAAGGTCAGACGATCCTCGGAGCAGCCATACCCCTTATTTTGGTGATTTTTGTGTGTTATAGTTAACCATCTTTTTTGGTGATCTGCAATTCTGACGTAAAAAATGCCGAAATCTTTCAAAGACGTCTATTAAGACCTTAGCTATAGGGCTGGTTGTCATTGACGGCCAAATCGACCCATTTTCAAGGTCAAACGATCCCCGGAGCATGTATATCCCCTATTTTGACGATTTTTCTGTTCTATAGTTGACCAGCTTTTTTCGTGATCCAAAATTCCAACGTAAAAAATGCCTAAATTTTTCAGGACATTCATTAAGACCTTAGCTATGGAGCCGATTGGCCCTGACGGCCAAACGAGCCTATTTTCACCATCTTTATTGGTGATCCGAAATTCTGACGGAAAAAATACCGAAATTTTTCATGGACTCCCATTAAGACTTTAGCTTCGGAGTCGGTTTGTCCTGACGTCCAAATGAGCCCATTTTCAACTTCGAACGAGCTTCAGAGCAGGAATACCCCTTATTTTGTCGATTTTATTGTGCTATAGTTCACCATCTTTTTTGGGGATTCAGAATTATAACGTCAAAAATACTGAAAGTTTTCATAGACGTCCCTTAAGACCTTTATGGAGCCGATTGGCCTTGGCGGCAATACCTGCCTATTTTCAAGGTCAAACGATCCAAGGAGCAGGCATACCCCTTATTTTTCTGATTTTATTATGGTATAGTTCACCATCTTTTTGGGGATTCAGAATTATAACGTCAAAAATGCCGAAAGTTTTCATGGACGTCCCTTAAGACCTTTATGGAGCCGGTTGGCCTTGGCGGCAATACCTGCCATTAGTGTGCTATAGTTCACTATGCTTTATAGTGATTCGGAATTCCAACTTCTAAATAGCCGAAAATTTTCAAGTACGTCCGTTAAGACCTTTGCTATGGAGCCGATTGGCCCTAATGGCCAAATCGGCCCATTTTAAAGGGCAAAAGAACCCCAGAGAAGGCATACTCCTATTTTACCGATTTTATTGTGCTACAGTTCACCATCTTTTTTGGTGATCTAAAATTCCAACTCCAAAAATGGAAAAAAATTTCATGGACTTCCATTAAGACCTTATTTATGCAGCCGGTTAGTTCTGACAGCCAAACCGGCCAATTTAAAAGGTAAGACGAGCCTCGGAGCAAGTATACCCTTATTTTGCCGATTTTCGTATGCTATAGTTCACCATCTTTTTTGGTGATCCAGATTTTCGACGTAAAAAATGCATAACTTTTTTTATGGACGTTCGTTAAGACATTAGCTATAGAGCTGGTTGGTCCTGACAGCCGAGCTGGCACATTTTCAAGGTCAGATGATTCTCAGAGCAGCCATACCCCTTATTTTGACGATTTTCGTGTGTCGTTGTTAACCATCATTTTTGGGGATCTGGAATTCCGACGTAAAAAATGCCAAATTCTTTCAAAGACGTCCTTTAAGACCTTAGCTATGGGGCTGGTTGTCCTTGACGGCCAAACCGGCCCATTTTCAAGGTCAAACGATCTCCGGAGAATGCATACCCCCCATTTTGCCAATTTTTCTGTTCTATAGTTCACCAGCTTTTCGTGATCCGGAATTCCAACGTCAAAACTGCCTAAATTTTTCAGGACATCCATAAGACCATAGCTATAGAGCCGATTGACCCTAACGGACACAGTTCACCATTTTTTGGTGATCCAAAATTCTGACGGAAAAAATGCCAAAACTTTTCATGGAATCCCATTAAGACATTAGCTTTGGAGCCGGATTGCCCTGACGTCTAAATGAGCCCATTTTCAACATCAAACGAGCTTCAGAGCAGGCATACCCCCTTATTTTGCCTATTTTATTGTGCTATAGTTCACCATCTTTTTTGGGGATTCAGAATTATAATGTCAAAAATGCCGAAAGTTTTCATGAACGTCCCTTAAGACCTCTACGGAGCCGGTTGGTCTTGGCGGCAATACCGGCCTATGTTCAAGGTCAAACGATCCCAAGAGAAGGCATACCCCCTATTTGGCTAATTTTAGAGTGCCATAGTTCAACATACTTTATAGTGATTCGGAATTCCAACTTCTAAAAAGCTGTAAATTTTCAAGTACGTCCATTAGGACATTTGCTATGGAGCCGGTTGGCCCTAACGGCCAAATCGGCCCATTTTAAAGGTAAAAAAATCCCCGGAGCAGGCATAGCTCCAATTTTACCAATTTTATTGTGCGACAGTTCACCATCTTTTTTGGTGATTTGAAATTCCAACTCCAAAAATGCCGAAATATTTCAGGGACGTTCATTAAGACCTTAGCTATGGAGGCGGTTAGTTTTGATGGCCAAACCGGCCCATTTAAATGGTAAGACGAGCCTCGAAGCAAGTATACCCCTATTTTGCCGATTTTCGTGTGCTATAGTACATCATATTTTTTGGTGATCCAGAATTCCGACATAAAAAATGCGGAAATTTGTCTTGGACATCCGTTAAAACCTTAGCTATGGAGCTGGTTGGCCCTGACGGCTCTGCTGACACATTTTCAAGGTTAAACAATCCTCAGAGCAGCCGTACCCTTTATTTTTCTGAATTTCGTATGTTACAATTCACCATCTTTTTTGTGATCCGGAATTCTAATATCCAAAATGCTGAAATTTTTCAAATACATTCGTTAAGACCTTAGCTATGGAGTTGATTGTCCCTGACGGCCAAAACGGTCCATTTTCAAGGTCAAACGATCCCCGGAGCATGCATACACCCCATATTTTGCTAATTTTTGTGTACTACAGTTCAACTTCAAAAATGCCGAAATTTTTATGGACTTCCGTTAAGACCTTAGATTTGTAGTCAGTTGACCCTGACGGGCAAACAGTCCCATTTTCAAGGTCAAATGAGCTACAGAGCAGGCATACCTCCTATTTTTACCGATTTTCGTGTGCTATAGTTCACTATCTTTTTTGGTGAGCCAAACTTCTGATGTAAAAAATGATGAAACCTTTCATGAACGTCCGTTAAGACCTTAGTTTTGGAGCCGATTGGCCATGACGGCCAAACCAACTCATTTTCAAGGTCAAACAAGCCCAGGAGTAGGCATACCCCCTATTTTGCCAATTTTCGTGTGCTATAGTTCACCATCTTTTTTTGGTGATCCAGAATTCCGACATAAAAAATGCCAAATTATTTGAAGGACGTCCGTTAAGACCTCATTAAGACCTTATTTATGGAGCCGATTAGTTCTGACAGCCAAACCGGCCAATTTAAAAGGTAAGACGAGCCTCGGAGCAAGTATACCCTTATTTTGTCGATTTTCGTGTGCTATAGTTCACCATCTTTTTTGGTGATCCAGATTTTCGACGTCAAAAATGCAGAACATTTTTTACCGACGTCCGTTAAGACTTTAGCTATGGAGCTGGTTGGCCCTGACAGCCGAGCTGGCACATTTTCAAGGTCAGACGATTCTCAGAGCAGCCATACCCCTTATTTTGACGATTTTCATGTGTTGTAGTTAACCGTCTTTTTTGGTGATCTGGAATTCCGACGTAAAAAATGCCAAATTCTTTCATAGACGTCCGTTAAGACCTTAGCTATGGGGCTGGTTGTCCTTGACGGCCAAACCGGCCTATTTTCAAGGTCAAACGATCCCCGGAGAATGCATACCCCTTATTTTGCCAATTTTTCTGTTCTATAGTTCACCAGCTTTTCGTGATCCGGAATTCCAACGTCAAAACTGCCTAAATTTTTCAGGACATCCATAAGACCATAGCTATGGAGCCGATTGGCCCTAACGGCCATAGTTCACCATTTTTTGGTGATCCGGAATTCTGAAGGAAAAAATGCCAAAACTTTTCATGGAATCCCATTAAGACCTTAGCTTTGGAGCAGGTTTGCCCTGACGTCCAAATGAGCCCATTATCAACATCAAATGAGCTTCAGAGCAGGCATACCCCTTATTTTGCCTATTTTATTGTGCTATAGTTCACCATCTTTTTTGGGGATTCAGAATTATAACGTCAAAAATGCCGAAAGTTTTCATGGACGTCCCTTGAGACCTTTACGGAGCAGGTTGATCTTGGCAGCAATATCGGCCTATGGTCAAGGTCAAACGATCGCAAGAGAAGGCATACCCCTATTTGGCCAATTTTAGTGTGCTATAGTTAACCATACTTTTTAGTGATTCAGAATTCCAACTTCTAAAAAGCTGTAAATTTTCAAGTACGTCCGTTAAGACCTTTGCTATGGAGGCGGTTGGCCCTAACGGCCAAATCGGCCCATTTTAAAGGTCAAAAGAACCCCGGAGCAGGAATAGTCCCTATTTTACCAATTTTATTGTGCGACAGTTCACCATCTTTTTTGTTGATCTGAAATTCCAACTCCAAAAATGCCGAAATATATCAGGGACGTCCATTAAGACTTTAGTTATGGAGCCAAATTATTCCGACATAAAAAATGCCAAATTATTTGAAGGACGTCCGTTATGACCTCAGCTATGGAACCGGTTTTCCCTGACGGCCAAACCGGCCCATTTTCAAGGTCAAACGATCCATGTAGCAGGCATACCCCTATTTTGCCAATTTTCCTACGCTATAATGATTTTCGTGTGTTATAGTTAACCATCTTTTTAGGTAATCTGGAATTCCGACGTAAAAAGGGATGAAATCTTTCAAAGACGTCCGTTAAGAACTTAGCTATAGGGCTGGTTGTCCTCGACGGCCAAACCGGCCCATTTTCAAGGTAAAACGATCCCCGGAGCATGCATACCTCCTATTTGCCCGATTTTTCTGTTCTATAGTTCACTAGTTTATTTCGTGATTCCGAATTCCAATGTCAAAAATTCCTAAATTTTTCAGGACATTCGTTAAGACCTTAGCTATGGAGTCGATTAGCCATGACGGCCAAACAAGCCCATTTTGAAGGTCAAACAGTCCCTGTAGCAGGCATACCTCTATTTTGCCGATTTTCATGTGCTATAGTTCACCATCTTTTTTAGTGATCCGGTATTCTGACGAAAAAAATGCCGAAATTTTTCATGGACTCCCATTAAGACCTTAGCTTTGGAGCCGATTTGTCCTGACGTCCAAATGAGCCCATTTTCAACATCAAACGAGCTTCAGAGCAAGCATACCCCGTGTTTTGCCAATTTTATATTGCTATAGTTCACCATCATTTTTGGGGATTCAGAATTATTACGTCAAAAATGTCGAAAGTTTTTATCGACGTCCCTTAAGACCTTTATGGAGCAGGTTGGCCCTGACAGCTAAATCGACTCATTTTAAAGGTCAAACGAGCCTTGGAGTAGGCATGCC
The DNA here is from genome assembly GCA_029582605.1 of Solanum gracilifrons. NCBI lineage: Eukaryota > Viridiplantae > Streptophyta > Magnoliopsida > Solanales > Solanaceae > Solanum > Solanum gracilifrons. Next base: position 4,813 of record JAJOOH010010956.1, on the reverse strand, counting down.
CCCTATTTTACAGATTTTCGTGTGCTATAGTTCACCATATTTTTTGGTGATCCAGAATTCCGACGTAAAAAATGTTGAAATATTTTATGGACGTCCTTTAAGACCTTAGATATAGAGTTGGTTGGCCCTAACGGCCTAAGCGGCCCATTTTTAAGGTAAAACGATTCTCAGAGCAAGCATACCCCCTATTTTCTGATTTTCGTGTGCTATAGTTCACCATATTTTTTGATGATCCAAAATTCTGACGTCAAAATTGCAGAAGTTTTTCATGGACGTCCGTTTAGACCTTAGTTATGGACCTGATTGGCCCTGATGGCCGAGCTGGCATGTTTTCAAGGTAAAACGAGCCTCGGAGGAGCCATACCCTCTAATTTGCCAATTTTCGTGTGTTATAATTCACCATCATTTTTGGTGATCCAAAATTACGACGTCAAAAATACCAAAATTTTTCATGGACTCAGTTAAGACCTTAGCCATGGAGACGGTTGGCCCTGACGGTAAAACTAAGACCTTAGCTATGGATCCTGTTGTCCCTAACGGCCAAACCGACCCATTGTCAAGGTAAAACGAGCCCAGAGCAGGCATACCTCATATTTTGCTGATTTTTGTGTGCAATAGTTCACCATCATTTTTGGGGATTCGAAATTCTATAGTCAAAAATGCTGAAATTTTTCATGGTCGTCCGTTAAGACCTTAGCTATAGAGCCAGTTGGCCCTAACAGCCAAACCAGACCATTTTCAAGGTCAAACGAGCCCCGAAGCAGGCATACCCTTTATTTTGCCGATTTTTGTGTGCTATAGTTCACCATCTTTTTTATGGTGATTCAAAATTTGGATGTTAAAAATGTCGAAATTTTCATGTACGTCTGTTAAAACATTAGCTATGGAGTCAGTTGGCCCTGATGGAAAAATCGGCCCATTTTCAAGTCCAAATGATCCTCGGAGTAGGCATGCCCCTTACTTGGTTGATTTTGGTGTGCTATAGTTCACCATCTTTTTTGGTTATCTGAAATTCCAATGTCAAAAATGCCAAAATTATTTATGGACGTCCGTTAAGACCTTAGTTATGGAGCCGGTTGGCTGTGAAGTCCAAATCGGCTAGTTTTCATGGTAAAACGAGCCCCCAAGCCGACATACACCCAATTTTGCCAAATTTCGTGCGCTACAGTCGATGGATTTTTTAGTGATCCAAAATTTTGACGTCAAAAATGCTGAAACTTTTCGTGGACGCCCTTTAAGACCTTAACTATGGAGACGGTTGACCGTGACAGCCAAATTGTCCCATTTTAAATGTCAAACGAACCTCGGAGCAAGCATACCCCCTATTTTGCCGACATTCGTGTTCTATAGTTCACCATCTTTTCCGGTGATTCGAAATTCCGATGACAAAAATGCCAAAATTTTTGTTGGATGTCCGTTAAGACCTAGTTATGGAGCCGATTGGCCTAGACAAGTAAACCGGCCCATTTTCAAGGTCAAATGAACCACGGAGTAAGCTTACACCCTATTTTATCGATTTTCGTATTTTGTAGCCCATGGATTTTTTGGTGATCAAGAATACCGATGTATTTTTTTTTGAAATGTTTCATGGACGTCTGTTAAGACTTAAGGTATGGATTCGATTGTCCCTAACGGCCAAACTGGCAAATTTTCAAGGTCAAATGATCTCTAGAGCAGGGATACCCCCTATTTTGCCGATTTTCGTGTGCTATAGTTCGCCATCTTTTATGGTAATCCAGAATTCCATGGTCAAAAATGCCAAAACAAATTCGCGAATGTCCGTTAAGACCTTACCTATGGGGAAGATTGGCCATGATGGCCAAATCGACCCATTTTCAAGTTCAAACGATCCCCAGAGAAGGCATACCCCCTACTTTGCTGATTTTCATGTGATATAGTTCAACATCTTTTTTGGTGATCCAAAATTCCTACGACAAAAATGTAGAAATTTTTCATGGACGTCCGTTAAGATCTTAGCTATGGAGTCGATTGGTTCTAACGGCCAAACTGTCCCATTTTAAAGGTCAAACAAGCCCTGGAGCAGGCATACCCCTTATTTTGCCAATTTTCGTGTGCTATAGTACACCATCTTTTTTGGTGATTCGGAATTTAGAGTAAAAAATGCCAAAATTTTTCATGGACATCCGTTAATAACTTAGCTATGGAGTCAATTGGACACGACATGTAAACTGTCCCATTTTCAAGGTCAAAGGATCCCAAGAGTAGGCATACTCCCTATCATGCCTATTTTCGTGTGCTATAGTCCATGTATTTTTTGGTGATCCAGAATTCTGACATTATAAAATGACAATTTATTTTATGAATGTCAGTGAAGACCTTAGAATAGAGACGGTTGACCCTGACAGCCAAACCGACCTATTTTAAAGGTCAAACGAGCCCCGGAGCAGGCATATCCCTATTTTATCAATTTTCGTGTGCGATAGCTCACCATCTTTTTTGCTGATCCAAGATTTTGATGTTAAAATTGATGAAATTTTTCATAGACGTCCGTTAAGACCTTAGCTATGGAGTCGCTTGCCCCTGAAGGCCAAACCGTCCAATTTTCAAGGTCAAAGAACCCTTGAGCAGGCATACCCCCCTAATTTTGCCGATTTTCGTGTGCTTAGTACACCATATTTTTTGCTGATCTGGATTCTGACTTGAAAAATGTCGAAATTTTTTATGGACATCCATTAAGAACTTAGATGTGGAGCCGATTGGCCCAAACGGCCAAACCAGCCCATTTTCAAGGTCAAACGATCCTCGAAACTGGCAGAACCCCACTATTTTGCCAATTTTCGTGTGCTATAGTTCATAATATTTTTTGGTGATCCAGAATTTCAATGTCAAAAATACAGAAATTTTTCATGGACGTCCGGTAAGACCTTAACTATGGAGTCGATTGGCCCTAACGGCCAAACCAGCCCATTTTCAAGTTCAAACGATCCTCGAAACTGGCAGAGCCCCACTATTTTGCCAATTTTCGTGTGCTATAGTTCACTATCATTTTTGATGATCCAGAATTTCGATGTCAAAAATGATGAAATTTTTCAGCAGGTATACCCTCCTATTTTGCCAATTTTTCTGTTCTATAGTTCACCAGCTTTTTTCGTGATTCGGAATTCGGATGTCAAAAAATACCAAATTTTTTCATGGACATCCGTTAAGACATTAGCTATGGAGCCGATTGACCCCGACAGTTAAACCATCCCATTTTCAAGGTCAAACGAGCCCTTAAGAAGCCATACCCCCTATTTTATCAATTTTCATGTGCTATAGTTCACCATCGTTTTTTGGTAATCCAGAATTTTGACATAAAAAATGTTGAGATTTTTTACGATCGTCCATTAAAACCTTAGATTTGGAGCCGATTGAACCTGAAGGAAAAACCGGCCCATTTTCAAGGTCAAACGAGCATCGGAGTAGGCATACCCCCTATTCTGTCGATTTTGTATGCTATAGTTCACCATCTCCTTTGGTGATCCATAATTCCGACGTCAAAAATGCTGAAATATTTCATGGACATCCATTAATGCCTTAGTTATAGAACCGGTTGACCCTGACGGGAAAACCGACCCATGTTTAATGTCAAACGATCCCCGAAGGAGGCATACCCCTTATTTTAGCAATTTTCGTGTGATACAGTTCACCATCTTTTTTGGTGATCTGGAATTCCAACGTAAAAAATGCACAAATTTTTCGTGGACGGCCATTCAGACCTTAGCTATGGAGTCGGTTGGCCCTGACAGCCAAGCCGTCACATTTTCAAGTTAAACGAGCCTAGGAAGAGCCATACTCTTCATTTTGCCGATTTCATGTGTTATAGTTGACTATCATTTTTGGTGATCCGTAATTCCGACGTCAAAATGGAAAAAAATTTCAAAGATGTCCATTAAGACCTTAGCCCTGGAGCCGATTGTCCCTGAAGGGCAAACCGGCCCATTTTTCGGGTCAAACAAGCCCCAGAGAATGCACGACCCCTACTTTGCTTATTATCATGTGCTATAGTTTACCATCTTTTTTGGTGATCCGGAATTCCAACTTAAAAAATTTTCATGGACGTCCGTTATGACATTAGATATGGAGCTGGTTGGCCTTGATGGCCATACGTGATCATTTTCAAGGTCAACCGATCCCCATAGAGAAGGAATACTCCCAATTTTTTTGATTTTCGAGTGCTATAGTGCACCATCTTTTTCGATGATAAAAAATTCTGACATAAAAAATGCCAATTTTTTTTATAGATGTTCGTTAAGACCTTCGCTATAAAGCTGGTTTGCCATGACAGCCAAATTGGCCCATTTAAAGGGTCAAAAGTTACCCTGAGCAAGCATACCTTTATTTTGCCAATTATAATGCGCTATAGTTCACCATCTTTTTTAGTAATACAAAATTCTGACGCCAAAAATGCCAAAATTTATCATGGACGTCAATTATGACCTTAGATATGAAGTCGATTGGCCCTGACGGCCAACCCGTCCCATTTTAAAGGTTAAACAAACCCTAGAGTAGGCATACCCCCTATTTTACTAATTTTTATGTGCTATATTTCACCATCTCTTTTGGTGATCCGGAATTGTGATGCCAAAAATCCCAAAATTTTTCATGGACGTCTATTAAGACCTTAGCTATGGTGTAGGTTGGCCCTGGCAGCCAAAAAGGCCCATTTTCAAGGCCAAACGATCCCAGAGCAGGCATACCTCCATATTTTGCCGATTTTCAAGTGCTATAGTACACATCTTTTTTGAAGACCCCGAATTCTGACAAAAAAAATGCCAAATGTTTTTATATACGTCTGTTAAGACCTTAGCTA
>JAJOOH010010955.1:0-18445 GCA_029582605.1 Solanum gracilifrons | reverse complement strand
CTTAGTACGTGTGTTGTACTAACCCCTTTCTTCTATTTTACTACAAGTGTAGGTTGTGGTAACTAGGAGGAGATTGTGCTTTGGAGTTGCTTCACTCTTCCAAGTCTTTGGTATGTCCTCAAGATTCGAGGACTATGTTTAGAAGTTTCATAGTCATTGTAATAGACACTTAAGTTTCATTTCATTTGTAAAGGGCCGTGTTCCTTAGTACGTTTTAAGTTCTTGTCTAAGATTGGCTAAAGAGACTTAGTAGTTCCGCTTGCGTATTGATGTTTTCAAATATTGATGACTCTTGAAGTCTTATGGTTTTATTGAATAAAAGTTTTAAATTCTTTGTGATTTTTATGATCTATGCGATGAATGAATGCTAAGGCTTGTATAAGACCTCCGAGAGGTCGAATACGCATGTAACGGCTAGGGGGTGCTCTCAAGTCGTTACAAAGTCACTCAACTTTAAGTTGTTCTCTTAGAAAGTCACTGAACTTTGTTTTATAACTCAAAAGTCACTCAACTATTGATGTTTCACTTAAAAAGTCACTCAACTATTGATATTTCACTTAGAAAGTCACTCAATCAATTTAAATATTTTTTTCATAAAATTTTATTGAAATTTAATTTTTATGTTAAACTACTTTTCTAAAAAAATAATAAGATATTTATTTCAATTATTTTGTTAATCCAAATTATTTAATTATAATTCTTTTGGAAAATGTACCGTAGCAATTGACCCAAAAAAAAACTTTTTCCATTTTATCAATTATATAACTGGAATTAAATATGTTAAAAATGATTCAAAAAGAAGAAGAAGTTGGAATTGATAAGAAGTACAGTAAAAAAATAAAGACGCAACACGATACCCTTTTTTTTTATAAAAAAAATAGGTAAAAAGAAAAATTATACTTCAAAAAAATATAATAAAATAATTAAAATAAGCATCTTATTATTTTTAAAAAAAATATTTAATTTTTTTTTGTATTCTACAAAATTTAATGAAAAAATTAATTTAGGTGACTTTTTAAGTAAAATATCAGTAGTTACGTGACTTTTTAAGTGAACTATTAATAACTGAGTGACTTTTGAGTTATAAAATAAAGTTGAGTGACTTTCGAAGTGAACAACTCAAAGTTGAGTGACTTTCTAAGTGAACTATTGAAAGTTGAGTAACCATCTGAGATATAAACTCCACCAAGTTTAAGGAGAATTTTTAGTTATATTATGAATTCTATCTTATGTTATGATTGGTTTCCTATTTCTTTCTTACTTCCACATTTACCCTTGTTGAGGGTTGTTAGGCTGACCTATTTTGGTGGGATAAGGCAGGTGCCATCACACCCGATTTTTTGATCGTGACACAAACTCATCTAACTCATCTATGAAGCCTCTAATAAACTGAAGACATGTGTCGGGACAAGATCCCTGCTACCTGAATACTCCACTAGCAATGCCTACTAAGTAATGAATAACTAGATAAACTGGAACCCTTCAAATCAAGAAGGTCTAACCAAATATTGATGGAGAAAGATCCTAGCAAAGTGTATGCTTCCGATCCTATAAACCTAAATTTACGTCATTTAAAAATGAAACACAAAATGATATCATTACATTGAATGTATGATTTGTAAAATAGTTGAATGAATTAACTGGCTAAACTGAATACACTGAATTGAAAGAGTAAATATGAAGGTAGACCGTAAAATAGTCAACTAGAAAGTAAAGCATGCATGTGTACTTTAACAACTAAGATTTTCAATTAATTATGTATGTAGTAGTAGAAAATACTGAAAATAATGTCTTTTTTGGGAGTTCCTCTAATCGACAACCACACTTTGAGTCTCATGATTGTCATGTTCTGACTTCTGAAGTAATGATGACACCTACTAAAATCCACCAGTAGGTAAGTCGACCAGTACCCAGAACGACAAGTATTGAGTACAAGGATAGAACTAACCAGAAAGTAATGCTAATAATAAGAAATGACCAAAACGAAAAGCAACCCAAAAACTATATACAATAGATTTCCTCCCAGAAACTGGAAGTCACGAGTACAAAGTTGCCTAACAAGATAAATACAAGTCCCAAAAATGGACCATAATGAGCCGTCTCAAAAACAAAAGACAAACTAACATATATACAGAATGAGACAGGTTGATCCAGGACGCTAAGTGCTCACCCTCGTCTCTGATATCCACGAGCTTCAAAAGACGGCACGAACGATCACCAATAGCGGCTGGTACTAGGACTTGCATCACGAAAAGATGCAGAGTGTATCATAAGTACCAAAACAAGGTACTCAGTAGGCATCATAGGCCAATCGAGAAAGAAAGATAAAAACAACCTAAAAAGATAAAATCTAGATACAAGCAGAGGTCGAAGAGGATATGAAAATAAGGTACACGAGCAAACTGAATGTAAATCTAAGTACAACTAAACTAAACCTAACTGAACCCCATAAGCCTAGAAAGTACACTTATGCACAAGTTTAAATAAAAGCGTAACAGACTCACATAAGCTCGACAGGTACACAGAATAGCTAAGTCTACAAGGAAGAAGAGTAACCCAGATTCGAATCCAAAATATGAACATGACTTCCATCCTAAGTAACCAAGAACCAGTCAACTCTCAACACAACTAGTAAGAATGAAAATCAATCCAGGCCACTCAGCCAGATATCCATTCCTAGGGGCGTGCCAACTCTATAGAGGATCTTAAATATCCAGGTCGCCCAGCCAGCCATTCCACTACTAGAGGTGTCAACCGCCCAACTAGCAAGAGTGTCTGGGGCATATCAACTCCGAAGAGGGCCGCAGGTAGGCTCTAAGTCACCGTGGATCGACGTCCACTGTCAAGTGTATCACAAAAGGCTCCAAGCCGGAAGCACTCTAATCCCGATAAAGAACACAATCTCCATTAACGCATCGAAGCCGCAAAAATAGGGAGAGGAGACAGAAAGGGTTAACAATTTGCGCAAACACCTAAATTAAGGGGTCATACTATCATATACAACTTTGTTATTCCATTCTACAAGGACCTAGTCCATCCGAACGATGTCAGAGACATACCAAAGTCACAAGTTTCATGTAATACCCCGCTATTTGAAAGAGCTAGAATTAGAAAGAACCATTTTTTGAAATAATGAAAATCTGAAATTTGGCAAGTTATGCTAAGAATGAGTTTTGAGTCAACTTCAAACGACCATAACTCTCAATAAAATATTATTTGGATGGAAAATAAGATGTTAAATTAAAGGTTTTGGAATTATCTTTCCAACGCCACTGAGTTTGCTCATTTTCGAGTTTGTATGAGGGAGATATGTTTGTTTGAAGTTGGGCGGTTTAGATAAGGAAAGTTAATCGGATTTTAATGGGGTATTTTGGACTTTTCCATACCCAATTAATTTATTTCATTTTTGGTAATTAAGTAGGGGTCTAAACTGAATTGTTTCAGTTTACGCACTCAAAATTACCCTAAAGTTTTAGAGAAAAGAACACAAGAAGAGAAAGGTCAAGATTCGTCTATTTCTTGAGGAATTGATTGCAAATTTCGCCAAGGATTCGATCCTACGAGGTGTGTGAGTTCAAAGAGAGTAGGGTTCATTCACCCACGCGCCAATCATGTTAATTTATGCATTAAATTCGTTCTAGAAAGTTGAAGGTTAATGTTCTTCATTTGTATTCTTGAAATTGACTTTTGTTCTTGAGATTGGGATGAGATTGATGAGTTCATGAAGAAATCATATTGATTTTAGGGTTGTCTTTGAGTAGATTCTTGTGTACATATATTGGGTATCCGAATCTAAAAAGAAATTGAGAAAAAGAATCGAAATTAGTCTAGATAAGACCAGAAAACGAGAAGAAAAATTCGTCAGGTTTACGTGGGAGAGCTGGCGCGACGTGCCACTGATACACGCCAGCAGGGCTGGCGTGGCGCACCAGTAGTTCGCCAAAAAGCAGTGTCTGAATTTCAAGGGCTGGCGCAGAGCTCCAGCAGTGCACTCGGGTCATTCGCCCCCACCAATTTTTCGTCGTTTAGCCCGTCTAAGTCCTTTTAAAGTGTACTAACACTTCCTATCGATTTTAACTATTCTAAATAACTTCTAAACATCTAGAAATCATCCATAAACATGAATCATAACCTTGAATTCATAAATTCAAATTCAAGGAAAGTTAAGAGTAAAGTCTAGAGAGTTCTTAGAGCCGTTTCAAAAGTCTTTCGCAAATGCTTTAAACTTGTTTTAAGACTTGAATTTTGAGTTAAGTAAAGAGTAAAGTTCATTTCTTCAAAAGAATATATTGGGACTATGTATTCCCAAAGAGTAAATGTTTTCACATTTAAACAAGAAAGGAAACACTGATTTCTAAAAGAGCCTTTGAGCTAGTTTTCAGTAAAGAGTAAATGCTTTCACAATTAAGCAAGAAAAGAAACACTGATTTCCAAGAGAGCCTTTGGGCTAGTTTTCGAGAAATTATCTCAAATCACAGAAAGGGTTATGTTTTTAAACAGATGAACTAGTATATTTTGTGAGTAGTGTTGAGCATCGATATGGGGGAGAGTTCAGACAACTCTCAGCCCCCATAAACCATGTAGCCATCATGGGTATAAAAATGTCATACTTTTTAGATAATTCCTTAGTGCTTTTTAGCATAGACTAGTGGATCCACTTAGTAGTTAGGTTTTATACCCCTAGCAAGGTATAGGATGACCCAGGCAGGGTGAGGTAAAACGATTTATCATCACATAGCTCTTAAGTAATGGTTGCTGGTTAGAGAAAATCCCACAGAAGTATTTTGTATTCTTATATACACAGTGTTAATTGTATTTTTATATACATTCAGAGTTTATATCGTATCCTTGCATACAACCTGAGTTACTATTGTATTTCTCAATACACAAATGTGTTATCCATATTTGAATTTTTTTCTTTATTATTGCTTTATATTGAAATGAGTTAAGTTGAGTTGAGTTGAGCCCATGTATGTTCTTTCAGTTCCTTTCAAGCTTATGTTTTGTTTTAGAATTCCCCTCGCATGCTTGTACATTCAATGTACCGATGCCAGTTGGCCTGCATCTTTTTATGATACAGATACAGGTAACCAGGATCAGCATCCAGTGCATTGTTGATTCTAGTTGAGCTTCAGAGTTGTTGGTGAGCCTCCTTGCTTCCAGAGGACCCTTTTTTATTACTTTATCATTTTAGTTCATTAGGATATTGTAGGTATTGTCCCGACGTCCATCTCAGTTGTTAGAGGCTTCATAGACAGTTAGTTGATATTAGTTCTTTAGTCTTTCCATTTCCATTCTTGTTTTGATGTTTGAGCCTTGAGTGCCATTTTGGCTAGTGAATGTTTCTTTATACATTTTAGTTATCTATTGAGATTTTAGTCAACTTTTAAAGTATTTTTATCATGAGTAAGTATTCCGCTAAGATTTAAGACAGGCCAAGGGTTCTCTTGGACCAACAATGGTTCTCGAGTGCTAGTCCTGCACAAGGTGTGGGCTCAGAGCGTGACAAACTAGGTATCAGAGCACAGAGTTTAAGAGTCCTAGGGAGTCTATGAAACCATGTATGTAGAGTCCTAGTTATTGGTGTGAAGTGCACCACATCTATAATTAGGAGGCTGGGATACTTAAGAACTACGTCACTTCTTTCATACTCAGTTCGTGCAATTGAGTTTATCTCTAAAAAGTTTCTTCTAATTCGTGCTTGCGCATGTCTTTCAGATCATGCCTCCACGAAGAGTTGTCAAAGGTCATCCCGCTAGAAGGAATGTTGAACCGCATGATCTAGGGGTACCTAATGCACTAGAAATGCAACCTTAGGGAGAGGTCACCAATTCTAAGTTCTGCGAAGCTATCCGGATGTTGAGCTAAGTTGTGACCAATCAAGTTGGACAAAGAGAGAATCGACAGGAGGTGGTTGATACTTCAAGGATCTATGAGTTATTAAGGATGAATCCTCCAAGCTTCACTGGTTCAAGTGTCAGTGAGGATCCGGAAAACTTTGTTGAGGAGCTTCAGAGGGTTTTTGAGATTATGCATGTTGCTGATGCTGAGAGGGTGGAAATAGTTGCATACTAAATGAAGGGTGTCGCTAGAGTTTGGTTTGATCAATGGAAGAAGAATCAAGTTGGGGGTGCACCACTTGTGAGTTGGGCTTGGTTTGAAGAGGCCTTCTTGGGCGTATCTTTCCCCGAGAATTGAGAGAAGCAAAGGTACGAGAGTTCCTCATTCTTAAAAAGGATTCTTTAAGTGTTCTTAAGTATAGTCTGAAGTTCACACAACTTTCCCGCTATGCTCAGGAGATGGTTGACGACATGAGAAGCAAGATGAGTTTGTTTGTTGCCGGGTTGTCTTTTTTGTCTAGTAGGGAAGACAGGGAAGTTGTGATGATAAAAGATATGGACATAGCAAGGCTAATGATCCATGTACAACAGGTTGAGGAAGAGAAGCTGAAAGATAGAGAGGACTTTCGAAACAAGAGAGCTAAGACAGGAAATGAGCCCGGACAACAGAAGAGTAACGCCAACATGTCATTTTTCCAACAGAAACAAAAGGGACCTCCCCCCATCATTGTTGACACCCAATTTTGGACCTCCACATTATAAATTAATCATCGAGCTTCTTCAATTTCAAATGATTTAAAATAATTAGTTTCACAAATTTTTCAAAAAAAAATAAAATAAAAATAAAAATGTCTTGCAAGTTTTTAAATAGTCTATCAACTTTTATAATTTTTAATAATATATATGTTTTATATAATTATGTATGAAATAAGTATATTCTAAATATTCGAAAATCATCTCGAATGTATATTTTAGTAGATTTTAAAGTGGTGGCTATAATTTTGAATTAATTAGCTTTTATGAAATTTGAAATATTTTTCGAGTTATTTTTATGTATAATTTTTAAAAAATAACAAATATGTTTTTATAGTTATGTATATAATTAGTATATTTTTATTTGAAGTCGTCTCAAAAGGTTTTAGTTTTGCTTTAAATTTTGCCAATTAGTTTAATTAATTAATAGTTAATATTTTAAAATTGATTATTTTATCTTGATAAGATTAAGGAGCTCGTTAGTTAATTACATTAATTCGTCCTATTTTACTAGCCGAATTTACTAAATGAATTCAATATGGCTACATTCTTAATCCATTGGTTAATTTTGTAATGCAATTAATCGATTAAAATTGTAACTTATTAGCTAAAATCCTTAACTCCATTTAAGAGACCAAGTTTTGGGCCTATTTTCTAGCAGCCCATACATTCTCCAATTCTTCAATAATCCCAGCCCACTAACACAATAACAAAAATACCTAAATGACATTACAAAGCAGTCCAGTCCACCAAAAGAAAACCAATTACAATACGTACATCCTATTTGCAACAACAATACGTACAACAACTCCATCAGCAGTACGCGACTCGACCCAAACAACCCCATACTCTTCTTCTTCTTCTTCACGTGACAATCGACATCCAGGGCCCTCATCCAACTACCTGCAGAACCCATACCCTAGCAGCCTCAATGTCAAACCCTCACGTCCCCTTTTCCCCCTTTTCAGGGATTTCCAAATCTCTTCACTGATGGCCTTGGAAAAAGGGAATTCGGATTTCAAATTCAAGTTCCCACCCATTTTCCTTCCTAAATCGACCCCCTAATTCCTCTATATAACCACCCCTACCCATCGGTGTTGAGTAGAGGGAAAAAAAAGTGATTGGATTTTGAGGTTATATACGAAAATAACTTATAAAGTTTTGAGTTTTTGTTTTGAGCTTGTTTGTTCATTTTCGAAGTTCGTGGTGAAAGTTCTCCATGGTTAAGTTCGTTGTCCTCGGTTCGCTTCCTCTCAAAAGGTAATATTCACCTTAGTCCAGTGTCTCTCTTATTTTTAGTGTATCGATTATTTGCTTTTGACTGTTGGAGGTGTTCAATTATTGATATTTACAGAATATTAATGCTTACTTTTGACCGCAAATCGGTAGTGTAACCTTCCTGTTACTCGAATGTTGTTGTTAGGTTTCTTGATGATTTAGTTTTGGTTTGTTCCTGTTGAGGTTTCCTCATTTTATTGTTAGTCTCATAATGTTGCCTACGAGTATTGTTTTAGTTTTGAAGTTGTTAAATATGGTTTGCTTGTTTTCTCAATCTGAGAGTATTGTTTTAGTTTTGAAGTTGTTAATATAGTTTGCTTGTTTTCTCAACCTGATACGTGAGGAGGTCTTTGATTATTTCAGTTAGCACAAACCTTGTGAGTAGATTAGTGTACTGTTTTATCTCCCTTCTTATGGCGTCTGTACATTCCGCGTTCAAAACAGAATATTTTAGTCCATTTGTTAGTCATTTGTATCTCTAAAATCTTGCTTATGATAATGTCAGCTTGTATATTCTTTGTTTTCGGTCATGCCGAGTTAGCTTGTGATAGGTTCGTCAAGTTAAAGTGAAAAAAAAAAAGAAATATGCCGAATAGTTGTTTAGTTCAAGCTGCTGGAGCTTGATTTCATTTGTGTCGTTTGTTTCTTATTAATGCCTCTTCTGTTCCCATAAGGTTCAGTTTGTATATACAACATCTTCACTCATAAATTATGCAAAAAATTGGATCTTATTACCCGTACACAAGTTGGTTTGAATGTATCTTCCTTCCTTTCTTCACATTGCTGCCTAGAATGACTTGTTGTCATTAAGTTTACGTCTTCATTTGGGTCCTCTTTTAGTCAGAAATCACTTACCTCTTGTAGTTTGAATTTATTAAATACCCACTGGTAGTTTGTTGTTTTCCTTCCGAATTGCTAGTGTTGTTTTACGTCTTCTTATGTGCAAGTTTGCAGCTTTGTCGTATGATAAGAGGGAGATTTGTTTATTATTGTTGTTCTGTTTTGCTCTTAATTGCCTTTCAACTAAGGACCAACTATCTTCAAGATGACCGTAGGTTGTTTGCCATTTTTTGCTTAACCGTATGAGAGCATAAATAATATCTTTTCTATCTTATTCGGAGTTCACTGTTGGTTAGGAAGAAAAGGATTCTTATTTTGATTATTTTGTGTTATGTCGAATTAGCGCTTGTTCATTTTGGCCTAATTTCTTAAGTTTCAGCCTTCCCTTATCATATATGTTCTGATTCGTATTTAGTGATATCGATTCTCGCATTGGCAGGCATGTTCTGATCTATTTGCTACATGTTAGTCATAGTGGGTAGAATACTTGCTCTTTAGTGTCTACTGTTGGTTTGTTTTTTTACATTATTGTCATCGGTTTGTGTTAGCTTTATGTTAAAAAGAGAAAGAAAAGTGTTGGTCTAATTTTAGTCTTAATATGAGTAGCTTGTAGGATGAGTTGAACATCAATGATTGTTAACTCCAGTACCTCTCCTCTCTTCTTTTACTTATTGTGAAATGTCTAGTTTGCCTTGTTGTAAATTAAAGTCATGCCTTATCATGTTTTTTTTTTTACTAAAGATAGTTATAGTTAAGTGTGAATGCTAATCTTATCACTCTTTCTTTGCATGAGAAACCCGCTTCGAGTCCGAGTCTATTCTGGACTCTCATCTCCTATTCTTGCATCTCTTCATTGGGCCGAAGGCCCAATTTTATCCCTCATCGAGTCAGCCAAAATTCAAAGCGGTGAACAGGTTGTAGACAACAAATAGGGCAGGAAATCGAAACTTAAGTGCCCGAAAATTGCAAAACAGGCAGTATGATTTCTATATACAGCAGTATACATCAATATACAAAACGGAAATGTGGGAATACAGGGCTGAGGCGAAATACAGGTGTTCGGAAGCAAGAGATACATGAAAAGAGCCTATACACACGCCGATATACACTGATATACATCAGGTGTATACAAAAAATGGGTTTAGTATTAACCCCAAAAAATTTCAGCAAAATTGGCCCAAAAAGGGGGCCCAAATTCATTTCTCCTTTACCTTTAATTTATTTAATTGTCTTTATTTATTTTTTTTTTTTTATCATTAACTCTAACTTTAGAATTGTTAATTAGCTTAATTAAATTCCCCAAAACAGGAGTTATTTTCTTTGTGTTGGTTTAATTTTTAATAGATTTCATGTTTTGTGTTCATTTATTTTAGTGATTAAGTATTGGTCAAAATTTTATATCTTCAATTAAGTTAAACTTTTTGTACTTAAAAGAGATGTTCTTTAATACTTTTTGCTTAATCATATTTTACTCATGTTAAAATTGTTTTAAGTTAAAGAATTTTTCATCAAATAAACTTTAAAAATGTTAGTCAAAACCTTTTCAATTAATTAAAAATAATAATACTTACTTAGTCATTTTTTCAAAAGGTTTAGTCAATTAATTCAAAATGATATTCATGTTTTAATTTATTAAATTGGTTTAAATTATTATGTCAAAATGAATTAAATAAATTCTAATTAATCTAGTTTTAATAATATTCTAATTACTTATTTTTAATTCAAATGGTTCAATTAAGGACCCCTTTTCTAAAAAAAAAAAACAAAATAAAAATAAATTTGTTCTTTGTTTAACTTTTTTTTCAAAATTAGTCAAAATATTGTAAGTTATTATTTTTTATGTTAAGTCATTATTTTCCTAAAAAATAGTTAAATATATTTTAGTCAAGTCGCAGGTCAACCGCATGTTAGCGGACGCTTCGAATGCTTAAACCCTTCTCGAAGTGTAAATTGAACCCCGAACCCTCTTTGGTATTTTCAAATGATTTTTTATGTTTAAATCTTTGAAAATTATAAGTTTTCTTAATTTCTTTAAAAAATTAAGTGGCGACTCTTTTCTAAGTGTTTTTTCTTAAAATGTTTTATACTTAGAACATTTCAAAAAGTGATTTTTCTAAAGGTTAGGAAAATTACGGCATAACAATCATCTGCTAGTGCACATGCACCAAGGAACAAATGTGAGTACAATAGTCAGAATTCACAGAATTTCAGAGCTAGACCTGCGCATTCTCAAGGTAGTATGGCACAAGGGGGTACTAAGACTCATGCATGTGCTAAGTGTGGTAGGAGCCACTCAGTGGTGTGTCGTGATGGCTCCACTGGTTGCTTCAAGTGTGGTCAGAACGGTCATTTTATGAGAGAGTGTCCTAAGAACATGTAGGGTAATGGTAATGCGGGCAATAGAGCCAGTCTTCTTCAATTGGTCCACCAAAAAAAGTTGCACCTAGAGGAGCTACTTTAGGGGCAGGCGGAGGAGGAAACCGTCTTTATGCTATCACTAGTCTCCAGAGCAAGAGGATTCGCCAGATGTTGTCACTGGTATGATCCAAGTCTTTAACTTTGATGTTTATGCTTTGCTAGATCCAAGAGCGAGTTTATTCTTTGTAACTCCTTGTGTTGCAATGAATTTTGATGTTCTTCTTGAGAAACTTCTTGAGCCCTTCAGTGTCTCTATACCTGTTGGTGAGTCTATTCTAGCAGAGAGAGTCTATCATGATTGTACCATTTTCGTCATCACAAGACCACCATGGTCGATTTAGTTGAGTTAGACATGGTAGATTTTGATGTCATTATAGGTATGGATTGGCTTCATATCTGTTATGCCTCAATTGATTGTAGAACTCGAGTTGTCAAGTTCTAGTTTCCTAATGAGCCAATTATAGAGTGGAAGAGTAGTTCAGCAGTGCCTAAGGGTAGTTTGATTTCGTACTTTAGGCGAGAAATTTAGTTTCCAAGGGGTGTGTCTATCACTTAGTCCGAGTTAATAACTCTAGTGTTGAGATACCTCCTATTAAGTCAGTTCCAGTAGTAAAAAAGTTTCCAGAAGTCTTTCCAGATGATCTTCCCGGAGTCCCTCCTGAGAGAGAAATAGACTTTGGTATAGATATTCTTCCTGATACTCGTCCTATATCTATTCCGACATATAGGATGGCACCAACAGAGTTAAAAGAGTTAAAAAAGCACTTGAAAGATCTCTTAGAAAAAGGTTTTATTTGACCAAGTGTCTCACCTTGGGGAGCTCCGGCCTTATTTGTGAGGAAGAAGGATGGTTCCCTTAGAATGTGTATAGATTACTGTCAGTTGAACACCTCTTCTGAGAATTGATGATCTCTTCGATCAGCTTTAGGGTGCCACTTGTTTCTCTAAGATATACCTCAGATCTGGCTACCATCAGTTAAGAGTCAGGGAATGTGATATTCCAAAGACAGCTTTCAGGACCCTCTATGGTCATTATGACTTTCTGTTCATGTCGTTCAGTTTAACTAATGCGCCTGCAGTGTTTATGGACCTTATGAATAGAGTATTCAAGCCTTATTTAGATATGTTTGTTATCGTATTCATTGATGACATACTAATCTATTCGAGGAATGAGGAAGATCATGCTAGTCATCTCAAAATAGTTCTCCAAACTCTAAAGGATAGAGGGTTGTATGCCAAGTTCTCTAAGTGTGAGTTCTGGCTTGAGTCAGTGGCATTCTTGGGCCATATTGTTTTCAGTGATGGGATTAGAGTTGATACTCAGAAAATAGAGGCAGTGCAGAATTGGCCTAGACTCACATCTCCAACTGATATTAGGAGTTTCTTGGGGTTAGCTGGATATTATAGAAGGCTTGTCGAGGGTTTCTAATCTATTTCGTCTCTTTTGACCAAGTTGACTAAAAAAACAATTAAGTTTCAATGGTCTGAAGCTTGTGAGAAAAGCTTTCGGGAATTGAAAACTAGGTTGACTACTGCCCAATATTGACCTTACTAGAGGTTACACAACGCTTTGTTGTATATTGCGATGTGTCCAGAGTTGGATTGAGTTGTGTGTTAATTCAGAATGGTAAAGTTATTGCTTATGCCTCCAGACAGCTGAAAGTTCACGAGAAGAACTACCCAACCCATGATCTAGTATTGGCTGCCGTAGTATTTGTTTTGAAAATATGGCGTCACTATCTTTATGGTGTTCATGTGGATGTGTTCACCGATCACAAGAGTCTCCAGTATGTGTTTAGTCAGAAAGAGTTTAATCTCAAACATAGGAGGTGGTTAGAGTTATTCAAGGATTATGACATGAGTATTCTATATCACCCAGGTAAGGCTAATGTTGTTACTGATGCCTTGAGCAGGTTGTCTATGGGTAGTACCGCCCATGTATAAAAATGTCATACTTTTTAGATAATTCCTTAGTGCTTTTTAGCATAGACTAGTGGATCCACTTAGTAGTTAGGTTCTATATCCCTGGCAAGGTATAGGACGACCCTGGCAGGGTGAGGCAAAACGATGTATCATCACATAGCTCTTAAGTAATGGTTGTCGGTTAGAGAAAATCCCACAGAAGTATTTTGTATTCTTATAGACACAGTGTTAATTGTATTTTTATATACAATCAGAGTTTATATCGTATCCTTGCATACAACCTGAGTTACTATTGTATTTCTCAATACACAGATGTGTTATCCATATTTGAAAAGTTTTTCTTTATTATTGCTTTATATTGAAATGAGTTTAAGTTGAGTTGAGTTGAGCCCATGTATGTTCTTTCAGTTCCTTTCAAGCTTATGTCTTGTTTTAGAATTCTCCTCGCATGTTCGTACATTCAATGTACTGATGCCAGTTGGCCTGCATCTTTTTATGATGCAGATACAGTTAACCAGGATCAGCATCCAGCGCATTGTTGATCTAGTTGAGCTTTAGAGTTGTTGGCGAGCCTCCTTGCTTCCGAAGGACCACTTTTTATGACATTATCATTTCAGTTCATTAGGATGTCGTGGGTCTTGTCCTGACGTCCATCTCAGTTGTTAGAGGCTTCATAAACAGTTAGTTGATGTTAGTTCTTGAGTTTTTCCATTTCCATTCCTGTTTTGATGTTTGAGACTTAAGTGCCATTTTTTCTAGTAAATATTTCTTTATACATTCAAGTTATCTATTGAGATTTCAGTCTACTTTTAAAGTCTTTTTATCATGAGTAAGTCTTCCGCTAAGAGTTAAGCCAGGCCAAGGGTTCGCTTGGGGCTAACAATGGTTCTCGAGTTCCAATCCCGCCTAGGGTGTAGGGTCGGGGGGTGACAATTCACAAGTCTAAGGCAATACTAGACTATCCTAGACTAAGGCCAAACATGATTCAAGAAACCCGAAGTGAAAAAAGTAAATCACATAACATGAGACAACACACGTACAACCCCAGCTAATCATGGTACTACACACAGAACAGTAGTAATCAACCCTAAATCATGATTTCTAATAATAAAAGCAGGAATAACTAGGTACCCACCATCAATTCACACTAATCGTCATGAATTTACACTCATGCTCAATCTAAATAGAAAGGAAGTCGTAGCTTATCTGTAGGCCAATCGAGCGCGCTCCAAATCACAAGGACAAAGATTTTCCATTTTAAAAGGTTTCTGAAAGCTATCACACTATCAATAATATGATCACAAAGTTAATACGACCGTAGAGACACTAAAATCACCAAAAATGGAGACGTACCAATTTTTAGAGTCTAATAGAAATCGTGAGATCCGTGCTGAAAATTCTTGAACCGACTTCGTCAAAAGGTCCTAAACTATGCCTTGAACTTGTGTCCCAAAATAGGATACAATTCGCGGTCTAAAAAAATGAAAACAACAACACACAATGAAAACACAAATAAAAGGAAAAGCGGCAACAACTTCGTGCTAAATTTACCTCGTACAGGTTGTCATCGACATAATACAAGCACTCAACCACATATCCCTAACAACTACGAGTGCGTGAAACTTTCAATCACCAAAATTGAAGTTCGGGCAGAAGAGAAATTGCAATTTTACTATTGGTACCAAAGTTGAGTCACGACCATGGCTTAAATAGAGGGCCAAGTCGGTCAGCCGCTCACGACCGCGGCAGCCTGCGCAAGAATGCGAGGCCAGTCGGTCACTCGAGAAATGCACATACCCAGGGCGCCAGCCATTCGCGAACGCGAGGCTAGCCGATCGCTCGAGAAACGTGCATACCCATGGTGTCAGCCATTCACGAACGCGAGGCCTCAATTGATAACAAAGGGTTAGGGCCTCTAAACTTCAATGGGGTGCCCATGATTCATCCAGAACCCCATGCGTGCAAACTAACTATGCTGCCCCATTGAAAATGGAATTTCAGACTCAACGGAACCATTGAAATTTCCATCCGTAGTCATTTCGACAAAAGTAGGTCCCACACCCAATTTTTATTTTAAACCAAAATTCACGAGGGGCCCCAGAATTAGCCCGGAAGCCTCGAGACCTAAACGAAGGGTCATTCTAGACCAAACTCAATATTCCAGAGATAGTCGCACTGGCAGAATTATGATCCGAGCTCGTTTACTCGAAATATTGACTAAATCCAAACTTAGGCTTCAACTTGAAAGTAAAAACACCTAATCACACAGAGTCGCACTAAAAATCTCGAGAGTCATCTACTAGTCTAAAATGACCCTTCTGGAGCTGATGAAATTGTTTAAATTGAACTCTTAGGTCATCTTCCTAAACTTCTGATAAAAAATAATCGTTCAAGGTTCAAAAGTTCCCAAAACACTAAACCTCTCATAAAAACTAAATGAACGACCAAGTGACTGAATTGTCAGTCCCAGCAAGTCATAAATGACTTTGGATTGCTACAGAAAAGCTCTAAGCAACAAACATGAGGCATAAACACAAAAATGACCAGGAGATCATTACAATGATGATACAACATCTTGCCACGTTGTTAGAGTCAACTAGTACCTTGCTAGAGTAAAGGACAAACTGCACTATGGATCCAATTTCTAAGCTCTTATAAGGGGCTTTCTGAGGAGACTCGAACCAACAACATGATTTTATCCTACATTGGTTGCGCAGTTCTTAGGTTTGGATTATCTAAAATCTTATCCAACTCGATGCTCAATACTATTCCAAAATAATGTAATAATGATCAATAACCGTAAAGATATCTCAATTCATGAAAAGCATCCCACTTTAGGGAAAAAATAAAAAAATTGTTACTTTGAGTCTATGCTCCATAATACTTCTTTAGAATTTAACTGGACTGATATGAACTTTACTTTAAAACTTGACTATACTTTTATGAAAATTTGATTGTGCTTTCCCAAATATGAGAAATACTTTTCTTAAAGTTGAATATGTTTTATTTAAGAAAATTTCTATACTTTCTTTATGAAAATATGCATCTCGATATAAAAAATATGCTTTCTTAAAACTCTTCTAAAATAATGCACTTGAAACTAAATTTATTTTCTTGAACTCTTTCTCAAAAGAATTTTTTAAAATCTTGAAATATACTTTACTCATGAAAAAATGCATAAGAAATAATATGACAAGATTTTCAAATAACTTTAGCTAAGAAAGGATCATGTTGTAGAATAGCATGAATTCTTAATCAATCAAGGATCATTAACAACATGAAGTGTAGTGATTTCAATAATAGAATTCGCAATGAGCATATTTGAAATAGAAGAACTCGAAAATCATGAACTTTGAGGTAAAAATCTTAGCTTAATTTTTTTTGAGGTATTACATAATACCATCATACAGTTATCCAAAATAATTTATAAATGGTACATTGAACTTTTTTTTATTGAGTCAAATAAATAAATCACTTTAGGACATACTATTTATTAATTATAGTACATAACTTTTATTCCATGTAGTGATACAATATCACATAAATGAAGATAGTCATGGCATAATACTACAGACAACTATTACGACCCGATTTCGAAAACTAAGGTTTCGAAGCCATTTCGCAACTTTGGCAATTTTGTTAAGTTTTGGAAAAATTTATGATTTGGAAGTCGTCGCTTAATTCTTTAGGAAAAATTAAGAAAACCATTTCAAAAGGAATTTTTTGAAAGGAAATATTTTAAATAAAACCAGAGTCGGGTAAGGATTCAAATAATTCTCTAAGGAAGGGTTTAGGCATCTTAGAGAATCCGCTAACACACGATTGACCGACGGATTTAAAAGTTTGGCTAATTTTATAAAAATAAAAGAATTACTTATAAAAATCTTGTTTGAAACTTAGATAAAAAAAAATCTTTTGATGCTTGTAAAAATCTCAAAATAATCCTAACTTAATACTTTTATCCATAGTCATGTTTTGAACCAACGATTAATTCAAACTCCTAAACGTGAATTAAAGGACCTTGTTTGACAACTACAAAAAGATATAGAAATCCTTAAGTCATTCATACAAAGTTCTAAGTTAAACTAAAAGACAACTAATTTATTTTAAGAAACTTAACAATTTTATCCTATTTAAAAATTTGAACTAAATAGTTAGTTCAAACTCGTAAACATGGATTCAAAGCTTTTCAATAACTGTGAAAGAACATAAAAGGTTCTCAAGTCATTCTATAAAGCTTAAATTAGCTAACTTAAAATGAGTTTCGAAATTTGGAAACTTAAATAAACATATCACCCCAAGGATTCATCTAAATTGATAAAATAAATGTTAGAAATTAAGAGCAAGTATCACAAAATCACGATATAAGGGAGACAAAAGTGCAAATAGGATTTGGACAACTTTAAGTCCACTTGATGCTTCTCATTTGCTGCTTATGGCGCTATTTTCAGACCTTTTAAGTCCAAAAAAAAGTCATTTTCAGCCTTTCAAAACTGCTGCAATTCTGCCTCATTTCAGCTGTTCAAATTTCGGCCAATTTGAACGGAAAAGACACTTTCATTTCAGCTCTTTTGAGCTGCTGTTGCTGCTGGTTTTTGGGTTCTAACCCAATAGAATACTATTTATTCTTTCGCGACTTCATGGAGGTTGACCCGAAGAGGATCAAATGCAAGAGAAATTGGACTCAAATAAGGAGAATTCATGCAAAGAAAAAGAAAGAATTAGTAAGTAATCAAGAAGAGGGCTGACACTAGCTTAACATGCAAACAAACTTGAACAACATTTAATAATTCAACTCAAATCTGCCCAACGAAATTGGAAGCCAACAGGAACAGAGAAAAACAATTAATTTCAATTTCTAACACATTTCTTTCACATTCAAACCATGAAACAACATAATCATAAATTTCAGTTGCACATTTAAGCGAAAAAGAAGATCAGAAAATAGATAAGGAAGGGGACAATTGATTATTTACCATAAAACTTAACAAAACCTTAGAAAGAGTTAAGGTAACCATTTAAGAAGAGCAAGAATCCTAAACACATATATATAGCTATCTTAAGACGCTTAAGCACATAGAAAGTAAGAGGAGCAACTAAATTTGAAACATGAGTTCATCTAGTATGAGTTACTGGGAAAATTTAACAAATTCCAACATTTCAAAGAAATGAAAAGTATTTAAGAGAGACAGTAACCAGATCACAACAATAACTCTAATTTGAACTTGAAAGCATGTCTTTCCCTGATGACCAAAGCTACTAATCCAATCTAAAATACAATCTTCATATCGAGCAAATGCATCCTATATCTTAGACTAGGAGGACAGATATATATTTAAAAGAAGGAATTTTAAAATTCAAAGGCTCTAACAAGCTTGACCATTAAGCATTGA
>JAJOOH010010954.1:0-16322 GCA_029582605.1 Solanum gracilifrons | reverse complement strand
ACAACATAGCCATGTAGGAAGCCCATAGCCTTCTTAGGCGTCAATATAGCCGTATAGGCAACTCATAGCCCTTCTAGGCATCAATATAGCCCCGTAGGAAACATATAGCCCTTTTAGTTATCCATTTAACCCCGTAGGCTGGACATAGCCCTTCTAGGCATAAATCACATTCTTGCAGCTAACCACAATAGCCCCAAGGGCAATAATAACAATCAAATAGTTAAAAGCGAGCAATCTAGTTATAAGCAACCTGTACAAATAGCCTCTAAATCGTGTCCAACATAGGGACGCTACAAACTGAATAAGAATCCCGACAAGGGAGGATTATATCAACTCGAGCAGCCAATAATCAACAATAACAGCTACAAGTATATCAAGGATATTAAGGAACTTGCCGTAAGTAGGGAATAGCCTTAACATACCTTTTTTTCCGCTAAATTCACGTGGCCTAATGACTTTTACTCATAACTCCCTCAATACTACAACAAGGTAGAACCATAATCAAAGCACAAAATAAAAGATACCATGACAATACGATAAAAGATATGTATTTCCGTCGCAAATTGCTATTTGCTACTTATAAAAGCTAGAGTCGATGAAAGGAGGGTCTTACCTCGATCTTAGGTTCGTAATACGCCTCAAAACCTTCAAATATATTCAAACCCTTGTTGTCCCAACAGTAAAGTGTGATATGCTACGCAATCGATAAAACAAATTATACCGCGATGATGAGCCCAACGCGTAGAACAACTTTCGTCAAGGACTTAAGTCGAGAAAATCTATACTTCACTTGATCCTAGAAATGGGTTTCTCTAATTTCTCTGGTTATTAGCTTAAAAATGAAGAAAAAGTTCGAAGAAGAAGATATATGCAACTTTCCACCGACCTAGGGCCCCACCTCACGTGCCTGCTTGCGCAGTCCTACGAAAATGCGAATATCTCTCTATTCTAAAGTCGTATGAACAAACGGTTTGATGCGTTGGAAACTAGACTCGTAGACCTTCGATTTGATAGTTTGTGGTCCCCATAACTCTTTATATATTGGGATAAAACCTCCAAGACATTTGACCAAAATTTCAGAGAAATCTTTAAGAAGGAACTTACGATAACTTCCGCCAACTTTTATTTTGCCACTTACCTAAATTCAAAACTTGAGATGCAACACTTGAACACTTAAAACAGGACATACCACATCATTCTTAATTTATTACCCACCCTCCTTGTCTTTCCATGGAAATACGAGTAATTTTAGACATTACGAAAAGTCGGGGTTTACATTCTTCCCCCCTTAGAAACATTCGTCCTCGAATGAAAAATCTGAGTCACGCGGTTCAGTTCTTAGGAGTTGCCAAAATTTAGGCAGGTATCCTTTGTAAATGTCACTATCCAATAACCTGAAATGCAAAATTTCTAACCTAGGCATCTCATATGATGACATAAATAGCTAAGCATTATAGCTCCACCATAACAGTGCGAGAAGATATACAACAACAACCATAATAATAATAAGCAATACTACATACAAAAAAAATTTAGATAGGTATCTTACCTTACTGCCCTAATATAAACTGATATGCCATCACCATGGGGTATGAAACAAGTGAGGATATTTGGACCTCATGCCATCCTCAGCTTCCCAGGTCACCTCTTCTCTATTTTTGTTCCTCCACAATACTTTAACCGAAGCCACCTCTTTGGTCCTCAATTTACGGACCTGCCGATCTAAAATGGAAACTGGAGTTTCCTCGTAGGACAACTCCTCTGTGATCTGAACATCCTCAACTGGGACAACCCGTGAAGGGTCTCCTACACAATTTCGTAACATCGATACATGGAAAACTGGATGAACAGATTTTAGCCTTGAAGGCAATTCTAACTCATAAGCCACACGTCCTACCCTCCGAAAGATTCGGTATGGCCCAATGAATCTTGGACTAAGCTTTCCCTTTTTGCCAAATCGCATAACACCCTTCATAGGCGAGACTTTTAAGAATACCCAATCGTCGACACAAAACTCTAAGTCCCTTCGTCGCACATCTGAGTATGACTTTTGTCGGCTTTGAGCTGTTAGCAACCTCTCCCGAATGAGCTTAACTTTCTCCACTGTCTGCTGGACTAAGTCGGGTCCAATCAACCCTGACTCACCTACCTCAAACCATCCAATGGGGGATCTACATTTTCTCCCATACAAAACCTCATACGGTGCCATCCCGATGCTGGAATGATAACTATTATTGTATGCGAACTCAATAAGAGGCAAGTGGTCATCCCAACTTCCCTTGAAGTCCAGCGCGCACGCCCGTAACATATCTTCGAGTGTCAAAATTGTTCACTCAGCCTGACCATCTGTCTGAGGGTGAAAGGCGGTACTAAGATTAACATGTGTCCCTAATCCTTTCTGGAAGGACTTTCAGAAATTGGCGGTAAACTTTGCTCCTCTATCAGAGATAATAGATACTGGGACACCGTGTAGCCTAACAATCTCTCTAATATAGAGTCATGCATAGTCTTCAGCCGAAAAACTAGCCCTGACTGGTAAGAAGTGGGCTGATTTTGTTAGTCTATCAACATTTACCCAAATAGAGTCAAACTTGCGATGCGATTAAGGCAATCCTGTAATAAAATCCATATTAATTGCTTCCCACTTCCATAAAGGAATGGCTATCTCCTGAACTAGCCCAGCGGGCTTTTGGTGCTCAACCTTCACCTGTTGGCAGTTAGGACACTGCGCTACAAACTAAGCAACGTTCTTCTTCATCCCATGCCACCAATAGATCTCCTTAATATCATGATACATCTTCGTCGAACCAGGGTGAATAGAATAACGGGAATGATATACCCCTACCATAATTCGTTGTCGAAGCCCTGCAACATTCGAAACACATAATCGACCACTATATCTGAGGACTCCATCTCCTACTATATCAAATGTTAAAGACTGTTGATCCTGAGCCTTAGCTCTAAGCTGCTCTAAGCTAGGATCCTCTTGTTGTCATGATTTTACTTCTACAACTAGAGATGATACAGCTGTATCCTGAATTGTGACCCCACTATCGTCTACCTCTAATAATCCGACTCCCAAACTAGCCAACTGATGAAGCTCTCGTGCTAGCTCCCGCTTCTCAACACCTAAATGGGATAAACTACCCATAGATCTTCGACTGAGGGCATCGGCTACCACATTTGCCTTTCCTGGATGATATAAAATATCCACGTCGTAGTCTTTCAGTAACTCAAGCCATCGACGTTGTCGCAGATTTAACTCCTTCTGTCTAAATATATATTGAAGGCTTCTGTGATCTGTCAAGATGTCAACATGAACGCCATACAAATAGTGTCTCCAGATCTTTAATGCATGCACAATTGCAGCCAACTCTAAATCGTGGGTCGGATAGTTCTTCTCATGCTTCCTCAACTTCCTTGAAGCATATGCGATAACCTTACCATGTTGCATTAGAACACATCCCAACTCAACACCAGAAGCATCACAATACACCACATAGCCTTCTGAACCGTCTGGTAATGCAAGAACTGGTGTTGATGTCAACCTGTCTTTCAGTTCCTGGAAACTATGCTCGCAAGCCTCAGTCCACTGGAACTTAGCTGCTTTTTGAGTCAACTTCGTTAATGGTGCTGAAAGTGAAGAAAACTCCTCTACAAACCTTCTATAGTACCCAGTTAATCCCAAGAAACTACGAAGCTCAGTTGGAGTCATAGGTCTGAGCCAAGTTTTTACGGCCTCAATCTTTTGTGTATCAACCGCAATGCTTGCATCTGATACAATATGGCCTAAGAAAGCGACAGAGTTCAGTCAGAACTCACACTTAGAAAACTTTGCATAAAGTTCTCGATCTCGAAGAACCTGAAGGACTGCTCGCAGATGATTTGCATGCTCAACTTTTGAACGTGAATACACCAAAATATCATTAATAAATACAATCACAAACAAGTCTAAATACGGCCTGAATATACTATTCATCAGTTCCATGAACACTGTTGGGGCATTAGTTAATCCAAAAGACATCACCAAGAACTCAAAGTGTCCATATCTGGTTCTAAAAGCTGTCTTTGGAATGTCTTTCTCCCGAACTCGTATCTGGTGGTAACCTGATCTTAAATCAATCTTTGAGAAGCACTCAGCACCTTGTAACTGATCAAACAAGTCATCGATCCTCGTAAGGGGATACTTATTCTCTATAGTCGTCTTATTCAGCTGTCGATAATCGATACACATTCTTAGTGAGCCATCTTACTTCCTCACGAATAACACTGGTGCACCACATGGTGAAGCACTAGGTCTGATAAAGCCTTTATCCAGCAAGTCTTTCAGCTGATCCTTCAACTCTTTTAGCTCAGCAGGAGCCATACTATAAGGAGGGATAGATATGGGTTGTATACCTGGTAGCATATCGATAGCAAAATCAATTTCTCGTTCTAGGGGGATACCAGGAAGCTCGTCTGGGAATACATCTAGAAACTCACTAACTACCGGAATAGACTGAAGAGTTGGTGGTTTTGCATCTATATTATGAACGTGAACAAGATGATAAATACAACCCTTAGTAATCATCCTCCTCGCCTTAAGATAGGAAATAAACCTATCTTTCGGCGCTGCTGTATCGCCTTTCCATTCCCGAACTACCTCTCCTGAAAAATGGAATCTAACAATCTTTGTTCAGCACTCAACATTAGCATAACAAGACGGTAACCAGTCCATAACCATAATGACGTCGAAATCGACCATCTCTAACTCTACAAGATCTACAGAGGTCTGACGGTCGATAATTTCTACCGTGCAACCTTGATAGACTCTCCTAGTAACAATAGACTCACCAACTGGTGTAGATACAATAAAGGGTCGATCTAATGACTCTGCTACTATACATAACTTCCACGCAATAAATG
The DNA here is from genome assembly GCA_029582605.1 of Solanum gracilifrons. Classification (NCBI taxonomy): domain Eukaryota; kingdom Viridiplantae; phylum Streptophyta; class Magnoliopsida; order Solanales; family Solanaceae; genus Solanum; species Solanum gracilifrons. The sequence goes on along the minus strand of JAJOOH010010954.1, from coordinate 11,417 downwards.
GAGTAACATAAGACAGAGTAGATCCAGGATCTATCAAAACATAAACACAACCAAACAATCAATGTACATGTCACAACATCTGGTGATGACTCTGAGTCCTATCGGCCGGCTAGTGAATATGTACGATTCTGGCCACTACCAGAACTAGATGCTCCCTCTCTGCCTCTGCCTCTACCTCTACCTGCTGAAGTCTGGGGTCCACGCCCTGTAGACTGTGCTGATGAAAAGGAACATACTACTGACCTGGTCGACTGACCTATACCACCCTGACCTATGGTTGGGCAGTTTCTCCAACCATGCCCCTCCTGTCCACAAGAATAACAACCTGTGGAACCCTGTTTGCACCTCCCAAAATGCATCCTACCACAAGTTGCGCAAAGCGGCGGTGCTGTCCTAGCCTGGCCTGAGCCTCTCTGCTACTGAGAGCCTGATACTTGTGAACCCTCACCTGGGCCTGACTGTCCCTGACGATCAAATCTACTATCCTGGAACTGCTATGGTTGAGGTCTAGGTGGCCTACTAGAATATCGAGGTCTGGGACCACCCTGAATATCTCTATATAAACCAGCGAGCCTATCCCTCTTCTGTCTCTCTCTATCGACCCTCTCAGTCATATACTGTAGATGTCGACGATCCTCTATGCCTTGTACAAAGGCCTGAATTCGCGAGATATCCATATTATCATTTAGTGTAGCGGTAGAACAAGCGTCGATATAGTCTGAGTCAAGCCCTCCCACAAATCTACGCACCATGTCATGCATCGTATCAACAAATGCTAGTGCATATCTAGCCAATGAATCAAATCTCGGCCCGTACTCTCGGACACTCATGCTGCCTTGTCGGAGGTTCAGAAACTGGTCCACCCGGCCATCCCTAATCTCTCGAGGCAAATAGTGATCTATGAAAGCTTCTGTAAAGCTATCCCAAGTGGGTAAAGATATATCTCTCCCAACTTTCATACCACAATACTACAACATCACGCAATCGAAATGCTGCTAACTCAACTGACTCAGTCGCTGAGGCATGCATGACTCTGAAGATCCTATGAAGCTGATCAACAAAGTGCTGAGGGTCTTCTCTGCGATCTATCCCAGTAAACTGTGGAGGATTCAAGGCAAGAAATTCACAAACTCTCGAACTTTCGAGCTCTTAAGAAGGTCCGGCAACATCTGGCGCAATTAGCTGGCGCTGTGAAGCTACTAACTATGCTAACATATATAGTGCACTCTTGAAATCCTGATCAGATGGAATATGAGGGACTAGAGGTGGTACTGCTGGTGGAGCCGGGGGTCCTGTAGCCCTCGGAGGCTCATGAAGCGGTTGAGAAGCTATAGGGGGCTGAGAAGATGTCTCCCCCTGAGTCTCACAATGGGCTGCCTCCACCTGTGGTACCTTGCCAGTAACCTCGCCTGCAGTTGTATCTAGTCCCTGGCTAGTCGTAGCCTGTCTGGTGTCAGCCATCTCTATCTGCATGCAAATATCAATTATAAGCCAGAAACATCAACCCTTAAGACACCGTTCTATAGCACGAGGTGAGCAAATAAAGGATAGTCATTCTAACATGTCCGGTAGCTTCTTGTTTATCGAATGTGGTGCACAACACATTTATAAACAAGACTCTACTAGACACGGCTTGCAGACTCCCTAGGATACGACATTACTCTGATACCAAGTTTGTCACGCCCCAAACTCAAGGGGCGCAACTGGCTCCTAAGGCCAAAACTCAGGCCCGAGCCGACCCTGCTGAACCATTTGCTACTAGCGCATGGCAGTCACATGCATTTAAGAAAACAAACAAGTATATCTCGGCTTAAAACTAAGCCCACGGCCGGCAAGTCCCCTGTCAACAGATCTACAAAATAAATAGCTACTCCCAAGTTAACCCTGAGCTGGCATATCATAAGCATACTTAAACAACTAAACAAAAGATACTATGTGAAAGCTTAAAACATGAGATAAACTGAATGATGGGGAATACCCAATACTGGTCTGAATATATAAGTATTGAATAAGAGTTAATGATATTGGTTTATAACTCAAAAACGTAAGTTGAATCTAGTTATGTCTGAATAAAGCCTCTAACTAACTAGAGATGCAAGGACATTCCCCCAGCTAACTCTAGCAAAATTGTAATTGAAATAAAAACATGTATATTGTCCTCGAAGTATTACGACTCACCACTGATGCTGATGAATATGGATCGAGAATCGATCTACACGTGATATGAATGTTAAGGACCTGAACCTACATAACGAAAAGATGTAGCGCAGACTCATACAAAGCATGCAGGATAGGATAAAGCTGAGCAAACATATAAACTGAACAAAGCATACTAAACAATGATATAATCTGAGCATGATGAAGATGTTGAAATATATATAATGAACTAAACTGGATGTAATGACCAAGTACATAACATGCCAAAACAAAATAATGAAATATAACTGGAAACCTGGTCAAATGTAATAGAGTCTGACTGTGAGAGCTACTACTAACCGACATAAAACCACGTGAGCTAAACATAGAGTCTGATGCATACGTCCCATCGAGAGGACCCAATATACCTTGCCAAGGGTATAAAGGCATGACTAGCGTGATCACTAAATCTGATTCCCAACAAAGGGGACTTATAAACCTATGGAGGCATGTAGTTATGGGACTATGAGGGTGACTGACCAAAATTCCAACTCGGTGTTAAGCCTACTCCCAACTGAAAATGTGTACGATACAACATAAGTGAAATATACTAGATAGCTCAATATTCAAACATGCTAACTGAAAATGCAACATTAAAGTACTGATAATGAAACATTCGAAATCTGAGGCATGTATATTTGTTTATCTGTCTTAGCTGGTGTACCTCATGAACTAAACGAATCTACACAACTAGGGTTCTGAGTTTCATGCAAGGAACTAAGCAACAATGTTACGAAAACATGATAATCTGAGTAAGAGTACTACAACAACTAAATCATAGTGATTCTCTAAAGTTCAAGAAACCCTAGGTCTAAACAATTTGTAGGGAAACAAGAATCTGACTAAATTCTAGGGACCTAATGGGTGAAAGGAACCCACTAGTGAAATCCCACATACCTGGTGATGAATTTCACAGATAAATCTTTCAATTTTGGGGCTGAAACTGAAGAAAACGTGTTGCGTTCTTAGAGGGGTTTGGGTCGCCTCTTTGTCCTCTTTTGCTCTAAGCTTGATGAATTCTAGTGAATGAATCGCTTAGGGTAAGTTCTGACTAAGTCACTAGGCTAAAATTGACCAAAACGACGTAGTTTTGGTGTCCAATGCATAAGGAAAAAGTCCAAAATGACCCAACTTAAAATCTGTCGAAGCCACCGACGGACCGTGGACTGACCGACGGTCCGTCCTGGCAGGGCGTCGTTTGGCTTCAGAGAGATGGTGCTGAAGGTCACGATCCATGAACCGGGACCACGGCCCATGGTTTGACCTACAGTCCGTAGCTCTGGCCATGGGTCATGCCTTTTTTTTGAAAATCTAGGTAGAGTTGAGGTGACCAACCACGGACTTCACCTACGGTCCGTAGGTGGCCTCCGTAAGGGGCACCTGCACTATGAAAATTTGTACTTTTGTCCTTTTTGAATCTGGGGTGTTACATTTCTTCAGTTGCTACTAGTGCTATTTCATCAAGCTCCTCTCATCAACCTTTAATGATTCCTCCATTGCCTTCTTTATCTTAATCGGTCCATGTCCATTCTGCTCCTCCCAACATTCTTCCTAGTTCCTTTATGGGTCAAATTGGATAGCCCACTCTCTTAGCTTATGTTGGATCAATGGAACCACCAATTCCATCAATTTTTCACTCTTCGGCGGCATTGACTGCACCTAACGTCACTAATTTTGTGACTATCAAATTAAATTTTGTTAAGATTATCTCACTTGGCGTACTCAATTCACCTTTTTGTTACTTTCACATGAACGGGTTAGCTTCGTAGATGGCGCTATATCTACGTCGCGTCAATATGTGATGCATATGGTAACCAACAAGTTAACCACCGCTATCGTACATGGCTAAGAGTTGATCAAACTGTACGTTCATGGTTGTTTGCTACATTATCCAGAGAAGTTCTTGTTGATGTTCATTTTCTGCCTACATCGCGTGATATTTGGCTCTCTTTGAACCAACGTTTTATGGATACTAGTCAGGCTAAATCAGTTGAACTCAAACGTCGACTTACTACTATGCGAAAAGTTGATTCCATGACAATTGATGAGTATCTTCGAGAGGCTTAAAAGATAGTTGATTCCCTTGCTGCCATCAATTCTCCCGTTCCTAATCAAGATTTTGTAAATCATGTTCGTCTTGGGTTAGGCAAGGAGTATGACACATTGGTTGGCATGATAACTCACTTTCTAGCTCAACTATCTGTTGAGGAACTTCGCACTAAGTTTTTGCTACATGAGCAATGTATGCAGCATTTTAAGAAATTAGACTCGATTGTCTCTCATCAAGCATTTGCTTGCTCTGATACCATGTAACAAATAACTCACGGAATAGAGAGCTTGTATATATTATCAAATATATTTATATTTTACAAGTGCATAGAGACGTAATATAACATAACTCAAACTATAAAACTCCTACAAGTACTAGACTAGGAATATTGGACTAGGAGTCCTAATAGATAGTAAAGGGCGAGTTTGAAGCAACGGAAAATCATGAAGAACAAGTTAAAGTAGAAAACAAACCTACTTTGTTTTGCAAATATAGTTGTTTAAAGATAATGCCCTTTTTACATCAATTTTATTCTTTTTTTAGGTGTAGAAAAGAAATTATTGTCCCACTATTTGAATGAGTATATTGATAATATGGTGTTTTATTTCTTTGTAATTAACCATGATGTTTTATATTATATATATATAATATATTTGGGTATTGATTATTCCATGTGTTTGGATGTGTTAGTACGTATGTAAAAGAATATGATTAATTTCTATCTGATTATTATATCTATATAATAAAATATATACTAGCATAGGGATATTAGTTGTTAAACGGAGATATCCTACAATTAATGAAAGGAATTTTTGACATTAAAAACACTAATAACTATCGACATGATTATTAGCAAACGGAAAACTTGGTCGCTAAAAGAGGTACAACGATGGGTTTTTTTAAAGTCTTTAAAGGATTCTTAACGACCGGATTGAAATCCGGTTGTAAACTTTAACAACGGAGCTTTTAATGACCGGTGACGACCATAACTTTTTCAGTCATAATATATTAATAGTGACCAAATTTGAACTTTTAACGACCAAATTTTTGCTCGCTAAAAACCATTTTTCTTGTAGTGTAACATTCTTTCTTTCGTGCTATTACTTGAATCCAATTGGTATCTAGGTGATACAAATTTATATCCAACATTCTTCGCTTTATTTTGCAGATGGTCATAAATAGAGCAATAACTGTAGCAACTCCAGCACCTGCAAAAGAGGATGCACTTGACCCAACCGTTGGGGCTGTAGCCCGATGGGGAGTAGTGGCGAGAGGTTGTAGTAGAGGCCGTGGAGAAAGCCCACCAGTGTAAGGTCAGGCAACTGGGCCAACTAGGGATAGAGCAGTAACCAATCTACCGGCCTATGACATAGCAAGAGAGGGTGTGAGATGGACGATGAGCAGATTCATGAGTAGGAAGCACCACCCCAGCCTACTCCAAAGTTGATCAATCAGGTTCTCACTTATCTCAGCGGGTTATCTGATCAAGGCCAAGCACCACAGTGCTTTCTGCACTAGCACCTCAGTTCAGGGAGTACAACATGTAGCTCTTGGGTCTCCCTGCATGTATGTGTCCTTGGAAACAGGCATGTTTCTCCAATTGACTACAGGTACTATAATGAATAGTGACCAACATGATCTCTTTTTTTGAGTTCTTAAAGTTAAAATTTCTAGTTTTCGAGGGAATTGAATCTGAAGATGCTTATGATTTCCTTGTTGATTGTCATGAGCTGCTTCATAATATGGATATAGTGGAGTGATTTTGGTGTTGTGTTTGTGACATACCAATTCTAGGGAGACGCTAAAATGTTGTGGCAGTTTCATGTTGAGTGCCGAACAATAAAGGCACTATCTATGACTTGGGCAGCATTTTCTAGCTTCTTCATGGGGAAGTATATGCACCCAGACTTTAAGAGAAAGGAGGAGAGATGAGCTTTAAAATATAGAGCAAGGGAATATATCAGCTTATGAGGCCAGATTTCGTTATTAATCCTGGTATGCCACTCAGCTTTGCTTTAGTCCGCAAGAGAGGATTTTCCTCTTTGTGAAGGGACTAGGTCAGATTTGCACGTTATAGCTTTACACGTGGCTGCTTTTGTAAAATCTTTTCAGGAAGTGCTTGATTTTGTGATAGAGGTAGAGGGGTGAAGCTAGATGATTTTGCCAAGGTTACAACGTTCAAGAAGTTCTCTAACGGAGGTAAGTTTAGTGTTTCTTACTCTAGACGACAGAGTTCTGGGGGTTATCAATCTCATACTATTCATTCTTCATTTTAGGTTTTCAACTGAGGGTCTGTCACAGACCAGTCAACCTTTTCTTGAGTTTAGAGGTTATCTTCAGTCTTCTTCATCTTCACAGGGATCTACTCTTGACTCCATAACTTGTTATGGATGTGGTGAGGTTGGGAATATTAGGAAATATTTTTCAAGGCAGAGCCAGACTTGGTATGATCAGGGTTACAAATCCCCAACAATTAGAGGTAGGGTGGTTATGTTAGAGGCTGTCATACTGGAGAATGTATGGCCAAGGTAATGGTGGTCAACGGTCCGGCCGGGGTGGCGGGCAGGTTGGAACTACTAGAGCTCAGCCAGGTAGGGGCAATGGTTATACAGGCCATAGAGCCCATTATTATTCTTTCCCCGAGAGGCTAGAGGCATTCGATGTTGTTATCACAGGTACTGTTCTAGTCTGCGATCGCATGGCTTTCATATTGTTTGATCCTGGATCCATTTTTCCTTATATATCGCCTTGATTAGCTAATGAACTTGAATTGCATTGTGACTTACTTGACATGGTTATTCGTGTTTCTACTCTTGTGAGTGAGTTTGTGCTAGTTGAGAATGTGTATAGGTCTTTCCTTGTGACTTTTTTGGGAATAAAAATTATGTGGATTTGATTATTTTGGAGATGATACACTTCAATGTAATTCTGGGTATGACTTGGCTTTCTCCAAAATTTTCTATCTTAGATTGCAATGCTAAGACCGTGACCTTGGACAAACCTGGGTTAGATCCTCTACTGTGGGAGGGTCACTATATTCCCACCCTAGTTTGGATTATCTCTTTTCTTCGTGTTAAGAGGTTGGTGAGTAAGGGTTGTTCAGCTTTCTTGGCACATTTGAGGGATGATACTTCCAAAGTGCCTTTGATTGAGTCTGTTTCTATAGTCCGTGAGTTTGTGGATATTTTTCTTACAGACCTGCATGGTATGCGACCAGACAGGGCTATTGATTTTTGTATCAACCTAAAGTTGGGGACTTGCCCCATTTCCATTTCATCTTAAAGAATGGCCCCTGCTGAGTTGAGGGAGTTGAAGGCTCAACTTCAGGAGTTGTTGGGTAAAGGTTTTATTAGACCGAGCGCCTCTCCTTGGAGTGTTCCAGATTTTATTTGTGAAGATGAATGATGGTAGTTGTTGGATGTGCATGGACCACAAGCAGCTGAATAAGGTAACTATTAAGAACAAGTAACCCATTCCTCGCATTGATGACTTGTTCGATCAGTTTCAGGGTGCTTGTGTCTTCTTTAATACTTATTTGAGGTCTGGTTATCATCAACTGAAAATGTGGGCAGTGAATGTGCCAAATATTGCTTTTCAAACAAGTTATGGACATTATGAGTTCTTAGTAATGTGTTTTGGGATTACAAATTCCCCTACTACTTTCATGAGCTGGATGAACGAAATTTTTAAGCCATATCTGGTGGATCACTTTGTTATTATATTTACTGATGATAGATTGATCTACTCAAGCAGGATAAACATGAAGCGCATCTGAGAATTGTATTGGGGTTGTTCAAGGAGAAAAAACTTTATGCCAAATTCTCCTAATGTAAATGTTGACTCGATTCAGTATCATTCTTGGGGCACGTGGTTTCTAAGGATTGAGTGATGATGGATCCCACGAAGATTGAAGTACTGAAGAGTTAGATAAGGCCCTCTAATTTTTCAAAGGTAAGGAGCTTTATTGGTTTAGCTTTCTACTACCGTCGGTTTGTCAAGGGATTCCCTCTATTGCTTCCCAGCTAACCAATTTAACCTAGCAGAATGTTCCATTTGTATGGTCAGATGAGTGTGAAGAATTTTTTCTGAATTGGAAGACCTTTTAAACTACTACATTGATTATTGTCTTGCCTGTGGAAGGTAAGAATTTCATTGTTTGTTGTGATGCATCTTATTCTGGTTTAGGTGTCGTGCTAATGCAGGAGAGGAATGTAATTTACTATGCTTCAAGACAATTAAAAGTGCATGAACATAACTATATGACCCATGATTCGGAGTTAGTTGTGGTTTTATTTGCATTAAAGCAGTAGAGATATTATCTATACGAGGTCAAGTGTAAATTGTGTATAGATCATCGCAATCTACACTATGTGTTGACTTAGAAAGATTTGAATTTGAGGCAGAGTAGGAAGCTGGAGCTAATGAAAGACTATGATGTTACTATTCTTTATCACTCGGGAAAAACTAATGTTGTGGTTGATGCCCTGAGTAGAAAAATAGGGAGAATGGGGAGTTTAGCCCATTTACAGGTTTCTAGACGCCCATTGGCTAGAAAGGTTCAAACTCTGGCTAATGCATTTATGAGGCTGGAAGTAATTGAGAAAGGAGGACTTTTGGCCTGTGTGGAGGCAATATCTTCTTTTCTTGACAAGATTAAAGGAAAGCAATTCGATGATGAGAAGCTGAGTCGAATTCGTGATATGGTATTGTGAGGAGAGGCTAAGGAGGTTGTGATTGATGAGGAAGGCATCTTAGGATTAAAGGGCGGGTATGTGTGCCCCGTTTTTATGATTTAACTCAAACTATTCTTGCAGAGGCTCACAGTTCGAGGTATTCAATATATCCTGGTGCTAACAAGATGTATAATGCTATGAGAAAACATTATTGGTGGAGTAGAATTAAGCATGACATTGTTGATTTTATTTCCCAATGTCCAAATTGTCAACAGGTAAAGTATGAGCACCAGAGGTCTGGAAAGACACTTCAGAGAATGCCCATTCCTGAATAGAAGTGGGAATGGATTGCAATAAACTTTGTGGTTGGTCTTCCAAAGTCATTGGGTAAGTTTGATTCCATATGGCTGATTGTTGACAGGCTGACTAAGTCCACACACTTTATTCCAGTCAAGGTGACTTATAATGTAGAGAACTTATCCAAGCTCTATATCCGCGAGATTTTTCGATTACATGGAGTTCTCATTTCCATCATATCAGATAGAGGTACACCGTTTACTTTTAACCATTGGAGGACCTTGCAAGCTAAGTTAGGAACTAAATTGGATCTTAGTACCGCATTTCACCCTCAGATCAATGGGCAATCTGAGCGAAAAATTCAAGAGCTGGAGGATATACTTCATGTGTGCGGGGTAGATTCTGGTGATCATTGGGATCAGTTCTTGCCCTTGGTAGAATTTTCATACAAGAATAGCTATCACTTGAGTATTAATATAGCCCAGTTTGAGGCATTGTATGGAAGGAGATGTAGGTCCCCCATTGGTTAGTTTGATTCATTTGATGCAAGACCTTGGGTATGAATCTTTTGAGGGAATTGTTAGAGAAAGTGAAATTCATTCGGGAGAAGCTTCTAGCAACTCAGAACAGTCAGAAGGAGTATATATATCGGAAGGTCAAGGACTTGGATTTAATTGAGGGAGATCAAGTCTTGCTAAAGGTTTCACCCATTAGGGTGTGATGAGGTTTGGTAAGCGAGGTAAGCTTAGTCAGAGCTATATTGGGTTGTTTGAAGCTCTTAAGCGTGTGGGAGAGCTGGCATTTGAATTGGCTTTGCCTCGAGGACCGTTAGGAGTGCACCCGTTATTTCATGTATCTATGTTGAAGAAATGCATGGTGATGAGAATTATAGTATTCATTGGGGTTCAAATCCTACTTGATGAGAATCTGTCTTATTATGAGGAGCCTATAGCTATTCAAGATAAGGAGGCCCACAAGTTGAGGTCAAAGGAGATTTCTTCTATGAAGGTCTAGTGGAAAAATCGTCCGATTGAGGAGTCCACCTCGGACGCCAAGGATGATATGCATGGAAGATATCCATACCTTTTTGCCGATTCAGGTACCCTTTCTTACCCTCGCCTTCTTTTGATCGTTCGAGGACGAATGATAGTTAAATAGGTATCTGATGTAACGACCCATTAATTCTTTTTTTATTATTAAAGCTTTTTATCTCATAAAAGAATCTTCCGGTAGATCTAAATTGGTAGATATGTCGAGATTGGATCCCGGATTGATTGTCGGGGTCGTGTCTAGATTTGAGTGTCGAGGTCGGGGTCGAATCCTAGTTCGAATGTTATGTATTGGGTCATAAATTGGGCCAGGTCCTAGGTGAGATCTTAGGTCGGATTGTGAATCGATCGTCGAGGTTGTATCCTAGTTCAGATGTCGGGGTTAGGATCGGGTCTTGGATAGGTTTCGAGATTGGTTTCCAATTCAGAAACTATTTTCCTAAAAATTATTTTCTACTCTCTAGCCAAAAATAAAAGATATTTTTTGGAAAATGCTTTTTCAATCACCAACCAAACACCAAATTTTTTTCAACCAAACATTAGAAAATAAGTTAGAAATTAACTTATTTTCCAAAAAACGTTTTTCATGGAAAATATTATCCATCATACCAAACACACCGTAGAATGCAACAACAGCATACCCAGTGTAATCCAACAAGTGAGATATGGAGAGGGAAGGATGTTTGCAGATCTTACCCTTACCTTTGAGGTTGAGAGGCTATTTCTGATAGACTTGTCTGATAAAAACAATAACAACAATGTACCTAGGGGACCGAGTAGGCAGTGCATACGCAAACCTTAGCCTTACCTTGTATAGGTAGAGGATGATGTTTCCAAACACATCCTCGCTTCAAGTAAAGCATATCAAAGAAAATAAACTAATTTAATAGTAATTCAAAAAATAATTATGTACATAAAACTCTGTAAGGACTATGAAGAGCATAAATTATGATTTGAACCCTAAAGGATAATACAGGCTCAGAAGAGGAAAATTGAAGTACCTTATTCATTCAGGTACCGAAAAATAATGTAATTCAGGAAATTGTAAATTAAAGAGGCCATTGTTGTGAATCGGCGGCGGAGTAAACAAACAGATGGGACATGCTACCTCTGATGTATATATATATATATATATATATATATATATATATA
>JAJOOH010010953.1:0-23034 GCA_029582605.1 Solanum gracilifrons | reverse complement strand
TATATATAAATGAAATAATATGAATGTAGTGTTGTTTTGTCATAAAAAATAAAAATAATGTCGATAGGTAGAGCGTGGTACATTCATAAACGAATTTTTTTTAAAAAGCAATTAGTTAGTGATACTAATAAAAATGTGATATAAAATTAGATTTCATAGGTTCAACCTGTTTATCATTATTTTTTTTGCTCAATCATTTATATATCCATACAACAACAACAACAAATCAAAAAAGATTTTGGCCAAATTTAAAACAAATTCATTATTTCTAGATCTTAGCTACCCCAATCAAATCAAAAAAGATTTTGTTGCTCAAACTGCTTGAGCATATCTTCTGTTGAAGACAACTTGTAGACATCTTGACTTAAACTCCTTATGGCTTCAAGCATTTCAGGTGTGGTGGTTGTAATTGCAAGTCCTCCCAACCTCTTAGATCGTTCTTGATTTCGACTATTGGCAGAAGGCACTTTTTCCTCCAAGCGTTGATGATTCTTTTGAAATCCATAGTTATCCCCAAATTTCAATGATACTTGTTCAGCAGCCACTGCATTTTCATAATTACTAGTTTTTACTTGCTCGTTCTTCGATGATAACACATCAATAGAACTATTTTTTTGTGAATCAATTGAAATATGACTGGTCTTAAAAAGGGGATGAGATCTTTTGTAGAACAACAATTCACCTGTCTTTTTATCCCAAACAGCTACTAAAGGTGCCTCCATCATAGTTTCGTGTATTAAACTAGATCTGTTTTGTGTGCCTACATATACTACTGGAATTTGTTTCAACAGAAGAAACCTAATAAATATTTTTTTTATTTTAAGTCCAAGCTCCAAGATTATTGTAATATAAGAATCTAGTCTTGATTTGACTTACGGTAAATTTGGAGCATGTTAATTATTATTTTCCATTTACTCTTATTATTACCCAATATTATTATATTTTTGAAAATAAATTAATATAAAAATTAAGTACTTAAATTGGATACAAGCACAATATTTTTACATTGTTTATACATATACTAGATTGGCCACCCGTTTTCAGCACGGGCCCAACATGCATGGTTTCACTATTGCTTTTTTACTTTAAACATTACAACTTAAATAATTCAATTACAATTTGTCAAATGTATTTGCACTAACATGAATGCGACATTTTCATTTATTGTGAGAAAGAGAAGCTCTCATGTACTTGTGAGAATGAGAAACTTCAATCTTACATCAAAGATAGAGAAAATCAAACACCCATGCATATTGAAGTTTAAATAGATAATGATAACCAATAAGCTACATACAACACGTGCATAATTGGGTACTTTTATTTATTATACAAAAAAATGCATAAGACCACCCCATAAATTGTAAATTATATGGATATATGAACTTCATATTATTGAATGTGTTATTACATTCTCTCTGCTCAGACAAAGACCTAGTACTTAACACTATCCCTCAACCAAGATATTCAACACCTAAATGTCCATCTTTTCTTTAGTAAGGAAAGCTCTTTCAAAATTAGAATCAAGAGAAAGCGCTAGAACCGATGTAAGTAAGATCTGCTACAAGGAGAGTGACATCTTGTTGTCTTCTTCACATTGTAGAGCCCTATGAGGTCAACATATTCACTGCATAAATAAATCAGTATTTGTGAATTAGAAAGAACAAAGATCTTTTGATTAATGAAAGAGGTTAACATACAAATATCGACTTATTTTAAGTTTAAGAGGTGCAAAATTAAATTAGAAAATATTTTTTACAATACCTAAATCTGATTAAGATGAAAAAAGTTTATTAAGTTTGAGAACCATCTTCCTTATGAGTATCCTTCTCACGACCCAGACCGTCGTGAGTGGCACCCACACTAGCCCTCCGGTGGGAAAATCATTAATACTAATTAGATAACCAACTCTAATCAAAATACTAAGGCATTTAAGTTACAGAAGCAAGTTAAATGCTAAGAAAGGAAATAGGGAGTTCTCATAAACTCCAAACAAAAGTCTAACAATTAAACAAATGCGGAAGTAACATCTAGAACCTGAAAGTCAACGTACCAAAACTTTAACAAGATCCATAAGCATAAACAAGAAGGGCTGCAACCCCAAACTAATGCACTAATAAATAGCTAGAAAGTCTAAGTCCGAATGAAATGGACTGAGCAACAAGAGAACTCATGGCAGCCTGACGAACTGGCTCACGCTTGAATTCGAACAATCACCGATCTTCTAAGCGAGGTCTTTCAATAGCCGCCTGAAGATGCCCTATACTCAACAAAGAAAGAGCAAGTGCAGTATCAGTACACAATCACAGTGTACTAATAGGATCACGCGGTTATCCCACTAAGTGACCACAATGTACTGGTAGGATCACGCGGCTATCCCACTAAGTGCAACATAAGTAAGTCATTACAACATAATAATAACATGCACTCTGAACATATACAATATCGACATCCTTTACGAACAACGAACAATTTCACATTTCTCAAGATACACTATTATATCAAGTCATTGGTTCTCTCATGGAACCCAAACTATTAGTATACCGGAACGTGGTACCTAATCCAATGTTTATGCCGAAACGTGGCAATCGATCCAAGTTAGTGTGTCGGAATGCAACACCCGATCCATTCAACAAGCCACAATCACAATCACAAAGTACATTCTCATAATCATATATTCAAGTCATGATTCATGGCATACATACAATCATCTATCCTCATTTACAACTAGTGTGATCAATAATGTAACATTCGCATACATGTATCATAATGAAGCAACAACAAACATATATCACACAATCATGAAATCACAACCATCACCTACCTCGAAACAAGCTTGAAACTCCTTAGAAACTTGGTTCTTTCCTTTTCGGATTCGTTCCGCTTGTTCTTGGTCTACAAATAATCACAATACTGTGAGGATCAATAAACAACACCTAACTACCCGGATTATATCAATAATATCAATCCTATGTCAAACTCTTGATCCCCATACCCAGATTAGAGCTTTTTCCACCATAAATTCAATATCAAAACCCTCCCCCATCAATATTTACCCATTAGATTACGTTCTACGGATCGAAAAATGGATTCGAGGAGTTAAAACCTTACCTTTAGCCTCAAGAATGGTGGAATTGTCAAGAAGACTCCTGGGTTCGTTTATTAGCTCTCAAGTTCAAAAATTGCAGAATAAAACATTTTTGGGGTTTATTTCCGACTTTAAGTCGCGTCTGTCCCACTGCAACGGTACTCTCCCCGCTACAGCGTCCCCGCCCTAGAGGGAAAATCTCGCCTTAGCGAGTTGCACCGAACCAGTGAGAAAAATTAATAATTCCAATACCCCAATTCCACAACACACATTCAACCAATGACACTCAGAAACTACATGTTCACGCTAAGATCACTTTCGGGAGTTCTACTCACCCGAATTCAATTATGTAAAGTCGTACGGGTTCCTTAACATCTTAGCTATTTACTCATATAATCAAAATCATAATTAGATCAATCAATTGTTACCAGATTTCTCTAGACCATACTGACTCTGATTTCATCCAAATCTAGACTAGGTTGGGAAATCCTAAGTTACTACGAAAAAAATTTCCGACCTAAAAATTTTCCCCGTTGACTTTTCTATAACGACGGGAACCGATCGATACAATAGATACCAATTTATCCATCACTCGTCCCTGAGTGACAAACTAAGGAAAATAGGCTAAGGAAAGAATGGAGTAGTACCTGAATCGACGAACAACTGGGGATACTTGTCTCGCATGTCCTTCTTGATCTCCCAAGTAGCTTCCTCGAGTGGACGATGCTTCCATTGGACTTTCACGGACTTAATCTCCTTGGTCCTCAACTTACACACATCACGATCAAGAATTGCAATCGGTTCCTCCTCATATTGTAGGTCTTTGTCTAACACAATGGAGTCCCATTTAATGATGCAATCTCCTTCACCATGATATATCTTCAATATAGATACATGAAATACCGAATGAACTTCTGATAGGTTAGGCGGTAAAGCCAATCTATAGGCCCCTACATATTCAAGAACCTCAAAAGGACCAATGTATCGCGGACTTAGCTTGCCTTTCTTGCCAAATATCATTACCCATTTCATGGGTGATACCATAAGAAGAACATTCTCACCAGTTTGAAATGACATGTCTCTTACCTTATGATCCGCATACTTCTTATGTCTACTCTGAGCCGCTAGAAGCTTAGTTTGGATGTTTCTCACCTTATCTTGAGCATCCTTCACTAAATCAACCCTTTAAGGTTTCACATATCCAGCCTCAAACCATCCTATGGGTGATCTACATCCCCTCCCATAAAGTGCCTCAAATGGTGTCATATCAATGTTGGAGTGATAACTATTATTATAGAAGAACTCACACAAAGCTAAGAACTTATCCCAATTCTTTCAGAAATCAATCACTCATGCCCTCAACATGTCTTCTAGCACTTGAATAGTCCTCTATGATTGTCCGTCCGTCTGCGGATGGAATGTTGTACTAAAAGTTAGTTGTGTGCCCAATTCATCATGCAACTTCCTCCAAAACTTGGATGTGAATTGGGTACCACTGTCTGAGATGATAGAAAGGGGAACCCCATGCAACCTCACTATCTCTTTCACATACACCTTAGCCAATTGTTTAGCATTATAATCTATTCTTATAGGAATAAAATGGGCTGACTTAGTCAATCGGTCAACCACTACCCAAATAGAATCAAATTTCCCCAAAGTCTTGGGAAGACCAACCACAAAATCCATGGTTGTCATTTCCCACTTCCATTCCGGAATTGGCATTCTTTGAAGCAACCTTCCAAGACTTTGATGTTCATACTTTACTTCTTGGCAATTTTGACACTTAGCCACAAACTCCGCTATGTCTTTCTTCATGCTCGGCCACCAATAAATTTGCTTCAAATCTCGATACATCTTAGTCACACCCGGATGAATGGAATATCGCGAACCATGGGATTCTGTCTATAGTTTCTGAATCAAGTCATCTATTCTAGGAACACAAATCCTTACATTAAAACTGAGCACACCTTCCGTATCAAGAGTGGTCTCTTGTGCCTTACCAATCGCAGTCTTCTTGTTATGTTCATTTAAATTTTCATCATCAAATTGTTTAGCCTTGATCTCCTCAATGAACGTGGCCCTAACTTCAATGCTGGCTAACACCCATCCTTTTTCTGAGATGCCCAATTGCATGAACTTAGACTCCATGGTCTGAATTTATTTAGCTAGAGGTCGCTTGGTTACACTCAAGAAAGCTAGACTACCCATACTCACCGCCTTCCGACTCAAAGCGTTTGCCACAACATTAGCCTTACCCGGATGGTATTGTATGGTCACATCATAATCCTGGAGTAGCTCCATCCACCTTCGCTGTCTCAAATTCAAATCCTTTTGAGTGAACATATACTGCAAACAACGATGATCAGTAAACACCTCACACTTAACACCATAGAGGTAATGCCACCAGATCTTAAGAGCAAATACTACCGCTGCCAACTCCAAATCATGTATTGGATAATTTCTCTCATGCACCTTCAATTCACGCGACGCATAAGCTATAACATTCTTATCCTGCATCAAATCAACACTCAAACCAGAATGTAAAGCATGACAATAAATAATAAGATCTTTACCTTTAACCGGTAATGCTAAAATAGGTGAGGTGGTTAGAAGAGTTTTGAGCTTTTGGAAGCTCTCTTCACAGTTTTCAATCCATTCAAATAGTATCTCCTTTTTGGTTCAAGTGAATGGCAATAGAAGCAAAATTCTTCACAAATCAACGATAGTAGCTAGCGAGCCCCACAAAACTCCTAACTTCTATCACAGAGCTAGGCCGAACCCAATTCTTAACCGCCTCAATCTTTTGGGGATCTACCATTACCCTTTCTTTCAAAACTACATGCCCCAAAAATGCAACCGAAGTCAACCAGAATTCACACTTAGAAAATTTTGCATACAACCTTTGTTTCCCAAGAACACGCAGAACAATACGAAGATGGTCGGCATGTTCTTCCTCACTTTTCAAATAGACCAAAATATCATCAATAAAGACTATAACAAACGAATCAAGAAATGGTTTGAACACACTATTCATCAAACTCATAAAAGTTGCAGGCGTATTAGTCAACCCAAACGACATAACTAGAAACTCGTAGTGCCCATGGCGGGTTCTAAACTCCGTCTTGGGCACATCCTCAGGCCTAATTTTTAATTGATTGTAACCAGATCTTAGATCATTTTTTGAGAAGACTCATACACCTTGCAATTGTTCAAAAAGATCATCTATCCGAGGCAATGGGTACTTGTTTCGAATGGTGACCCTATTCAATTGCTGGTAATCTATACACATTCTCGTACTACCATCCTTTTTCTTAATAAATAAAATTGGGGAACCCCACAAGGAAGCACTAGGATGGATAAATCGTTTATCAAGAAGCTCTTGGATTTGAGCCTTAAGTTCTCTTAACTCCGTCGGAGCCATACGATATGGAGGAATAGAAATGGGGCGGGTACCAGGTTCCAAATCTATGCAGAAATTTATATCTCTATACGGAGGCATACCAGGCAAATCAGTAAGAAACACTTCTCTAAATTCTGACACCACGGGAATAGACTCAATAGATGGAGACTCAACCTCAACATCTCGAATATGAGCCAAATAAGCTAAACAACGCTACCTTACCAGTTTCCTAGCCCTAATAGAGGATATGATCTTAGATTGTTTAGGCTTGTACACCCCTTCCCACTCTAATTTTTCCCTTTCCGAAATATCTCGAGTTACAGACTTAGTATTACAATTTAACATCGCATAATAGGGGGACAACCAAGTCATGCCTAAGATTATATCAAAGTCAGTCATATCCAAAATAACCAAATCAGCCCAAGTCTGAAAACCCATAAACAAAATAGGACAAGCATGATAGACATGGGTGACTATGACCGACTCTCCAACTAAGGTAGAAACATAGATAGGGCATCAAGTATATCACAAATCATATCAATCTCTGAGGCAAATTGCACGGATACATAAGAATAAGTAGAACCTGGATCAAATAACACATTAGCCATCCGGTCACAGACAAGAATAGTACATGTGATCACTGCATCAGACGCCTCTGCCTCGGTCTTGCCCGGAAAGGCATAACACTGAGCCATATCATCGTGACGGGCGACTTCCCTTTCTGGCTGCACTGCACCTCTGCATGCGTTACCATTTCCTCTACCTCCACGGCCACGTTGATTACCTCCTCGCCCTCCTTGTGGACGTCTTCGACCAATATTACCATTTCCCGCGAGAACCACTGCTCTAGACTGCTGTTGCGCGAAATCCATCATGCGCGGGTGGCGACAATTTGTCCTCATATGCCCAGGTTCTCCACAATTGTAGCAAGTACGATAAAAATATAGCATGTTTCCCTCCGAAGGTCTGACTCCCTGACTATCCTAAATCAAATTCTGAGGTAGAGTTCTAGAGTAATTACCTATACAAATGGGCATGGCGGACTGAATTGGACGGGTTGCAAGTGTTGGCCTCCCTGAACCTCTGGAGTAAGATCCCTGAAAGTTGCTTGAATTTTTGGCTTTCTTAGCCAATGCCTTAGACTGACCGTCTCGGCTCACCCCCTCCACTTTCTTCACATAGTTTGTCACATCATTAAAACCTTTTTCTGCAGAGGTCATATGAACAGAAAATACATGTAACTCAGAATTCAGTCCCCTAACAAACAGACGAATCCTCTCTTCCTTAGTAGTCACCAATTGAGTAGCATATCTAGACAAAGCATAGAACTTAGCCTCATAAGCAGCCACAGTCATACCACCTTGCTCCATATCCATGAACTCGTCTTTCCTACGATCTCTCAAAGTCCGGGGCACATACTTTTCTAAGAACAGAGCATGAAACTGAGTCCAAGAGAGTGGGGGTAAATTTGAAGATCTGCATTCACGTAAGCTCTCCACCACTACTTAGTCTCACCCTGAAGCTGGAAGGTCACGAACTCTACTCCATGCTGATGGACAATTCCCAACTTATGAAGCCTCTTATAGCAATCTAAAATAAACTCATAAGTATCCTCACTCTCAAAACCAAGAAATACATGAGGTTTTAGCTTTAAAAACTTAGCCAACATTTCATGCTCATTACAAGTCATAACAGGACCAACAAACGATGAAACAAAGCATCAGTACCTCAAGTTCCACCTACCTCGGGGTAGTGTTAGCAATAGGGTAATGGGCGGGAGCCTGAGCTGCTTGAACAGAAGGAAGCACTCATGGACCAATAAATCCTTTCAAGAACGACATAATTTGTTGAACTAAGACTCTACTAGACTTATTTTGCTACATCGAGATCAATGAACCTAGGCTCTAATACCAACTTTGTCACGACCCATACCATCGTTAGTGGCACCCACACTAACTCTCCGGTGGGAGAACCATTAATACTAATTAGCTAACCAACTCTAATCAAAATACTAAGGCATTTAAGTTACGGAAGCAAGTTAAATGCTAAGAAAGGAAATAGGGAGTTCCCATTAACTCCAAACAAAAGTCTAACAACTAAACAAATGTGGAAGTAACACCTAGAACCTGAAAGTCAACGTACCAAAACTCTAACAAGATCCATATGCATAAACAAGAAGGGCTACAACCCCAAACTAATGCACTAATAAATAGCTAGAAAGTCTAAGTACGAATGAAATGGACTGAGCAAAAAGAGAACTCATGGCAGCCTGGAAAAAACTGGCTAACCCTTGAATTCGAACGATCACTGATCTTCTAAGCGAGGTCTGTCAATAGCCGCTTGAAGAAGTCTTGTACTCAACAAAGAAAGAGCAAGCATACACCGAACATATACAATATCGACATCATTTACGAAAAACGAACATTTTCCCATTTTTCAAGATACACAATTATAACAAGTCATTGGTTCTCTCATTGAACCCAAACCCAAACTGTTAGTATATCGAAAAGTGGTACCCGATCTAAAGTTTATCCCGAAACGTGGCAACCGATCTCATATTTATGCTAAAACGTGGCAACCGATCCAAGTTAGTGTGTTAGAACGCAACACCCGATCCATTCAACAAGCCACAATCACAAAAACAAAGTACAATATCATAATCATGCATTCAAGTCATGATTCATGGCATACATACAATCATCTTTCCTCATTTACAACTAGTGTGATCAATAATGTAACATTCGCATACATATATGTATCATAATAAAGCAAGAACAAACATATATCACACAATCATGAAATCACAACCATCACTTACCTCGAAACAAGCTTGAAACCCCTAAGAAACTTGGTTCTTCCCTTTCCGGATTTGTTCTGCTTGTTCCTGGTCTACAAACAATCACAATATTGTGAGGATCAATAAATGATACCTAATTATCCGGATTATATCAATAATACCAATCTTAGGTCAAATCCTTGATCCCCATACCCACATTAGGGCTTTTTCCACCCTAAATTTCATATCAAAACCCTCTCCCACCGATAATTACCCGTTAAATTACATTCTACAGATCGAAAAATAGATTAAGGGAGTTAAAACCTTACCTTTAGCATTAAGAATGGTGTAAAATTGTCAAGAAGACTCCTGGGTTCGTTCCTTAGCTCTCAAGTTTGAAAAATTGCAGAATAAATCATTTTTGGGGTCTATTTCTTACTTTAAGTCGCGTCTGTCCCGCCACATCCGTACCCTCCCCGCCCTGGCGGGAAAATCCCGCCTTAGCGGCTTGCACGGAACCAGTGAGAAAAATTGATAATTCCAATACCCCAATTCTACAACACACCTACAACCAATAATACTCAAAAACTGCCCGTTCACGCTAAGATCAGTTTCGGGAGTTCTACTCACCCGAATTCAATTCTGTAAAGTCGTACGTGTTCCTTAACGTCTTAGATATCTACTCATATGATCAAAATCATAATTAGATTACCCAATTGTTACCATATTTCCCTAGACCTTACTGACTCCGATTTCATCCAAATCTAGACTAGGTTGGAAAATCCTTAGTTACTACGAAAGAGTTTTTCGGCCCAAAAAATTTCTCCGTTGGCTTTTCTATGACGACGGGAACCGGTCGTTACAATCCTAAAATTGAAAGTATAAGGAATCAAGGAAAGCTGGAAAATTCAACATAAGAAAATAAGAAAGAGAACTACAGAGGCCTTCTGAAGCTTCCAAACAGCGAGACCGAATCTTGCTCTTTGGAGTCTTAAGTGATGCTAATGGTGGGTTCCTGAAATTGAGGGTACCCATGGTTTGCTGGAAAAGAAGGCGTTAATCCACATGTGAACAGGTAAAGAACAAAGAATGAATGCTTAATGATTATTTTTGTGAATAAATCTAGAAGGTCACGGCTGGCTTTCTTCCTCAAGTGGTTGAACAATTGCAATTTAAGAGAAGTTTAGAAGTTCAATTTTCTCTCTTAAACCATTGAAAAAACTTGTGGATCCTAGACATCACTTTATCAAGAACACTACAGATACACTATAGATAAAAATACATTGGCTCACCCTTCACACCTAGAAAAGAATCATATTTAGTGAAATTACAATCTGAATATTCTCGATAGTATGTTCCGGTTGCTGGTCTTGCTTACATCGTTAGTGTGCCATCAAGGTATTGTTCCCATTTTCTTCAGCTAATCAATCTCTATTTTGTGTAAAAGTTCTTCACGAGTCTAGGTTTAGCATTATATCGTCTTTTTATTGCTTCTTTTGTAAATGTCACTGACTATCAACTATTTTTATGTATTTCAGCTTGGAGGAAATGGTATCACATCCATTCCACACTCTTTTCTACACAGTGTTCATGTTGTTGGTCTCAAAGACCTGGATTGAAGTTTCTGGATCATCTGCCAGCGATGGTTCCAAGTAGCTTAAGGTAAATGATTGTGTTTCTTTGTTGTGTAAACTTTCAGTCTCATATTCTATTCCATCATTCATGAACTTTATGGAACAATTTTCTCCTATCCTTCTGTCATGTCTAATTTGGAAATCAACCTCTTTACCAAGATTAAGACCAAGCTCAAAGTCACTGAATCTTCTTAACGACAAGTCATTTCTATTTCAGAAATTACATCAACAACTTCAGTATGTTTGACAAATATCTAGACTTGCTTAGTTTATGAAGAAATAGAGTTAGAAATACAATTTTTTTGGCACTAAGTCAATAAACCTACCACTAGATTATCTGGCATTTCATAATGACATGCATGCTAATCAAATTATAATAAGAAAATTATATTGGGATATAATATAAAAAACGATCTAGCAAAATTGACATTTTGGCCCTTCGTTATTTTCATAGAATGATATTTGTTCATAGAAAATTAATTAAACTCAAAAAGTAATAATGCATAAACTTTCTTAAGTCACAAAAATTAACACTTTTACCTCTTCTATTTGGATATCATAAAACAGAAGATGTAGACTCACCACTAAAGAATGCAGCCGCTCAATTTTAGTCAAGTAACTATTGTCTAAAACAGAAATACCAAATGTTGAACATGAAAGAATGCTTCCTCAACAGATCTCGTTGACTATAATAGATTATTAACTCCACTTATATTCAAGAGGATAAACACTTTTACTTCTTAATGTGGCAATTAACGTAGACTGACAGTTAGAGTATAATAACATTATAATGAATTAGTTTAGTAATTATTCCTTTGATGTTATCTTAGGTACCTGCTACATTTTCGGTCACAGTGTGCAGGAGGTTCATATAGATTATTTCCAAAATATAAAAGAGATACTCCCTCCGTTTCACAAAGAGTGACCTGGTTTGACTTGGCACGAAGTTTTAGAAAATAAAATCTTGTGGCTTTAAACATGCCAAGTGGAAAGCTGAAATTAAAATGTTACCAAAAAAAGAAGGAGGTCATTCTTTTTGAAACAAACTAAAAAGGAAAGGAGGTCATTCTTTTTGAAATGGAGGGAGTACTATTTTATATATAAAAATTTCAGTTTCAAAGAAAATAATGATAAGAAAAAGAAATGCATATCATGAAAGACCAACAAAACAAAATGTAGCACTAGCACCCTGAAATTTTTTTAGCTAAGACTCCAACTCTTCTTCATTGTGAACGGAATTTTTCCGAGTGATTTGAAATTTTCTTAGGTGTTAAGGTCGCTAGATATAACACCTCTAGTTCAAAAAAAAAAAGAATCAAAGAGAAGTTTGTTCAAGTCACCCATCACTTTCTTAAGTTTGGGGTCAACTTCAAACGACCATATCTTCGTAGAACATAAAGAGTTAGGTGGACCATAACCTATCAAATTAAAGGTCTTCAAGTCCTCTTTCAAATGCCTCAATTTTTTCTAAAATTCGAGTTCTGAGTAAAAAGTTATGACTGATTTACTAACGACTCCCACACCTGGCAGCAGCTCCGTATTACAGAGCCAATACGGACCTCACTGCCTGCTGGAAATTTTTCCAACTTTCAGCTCATTTTATTTATTTCTTTAAGGGTATTTTAGTCCTAAAAACCCTTAGGAGGTCATCTAAATTACCTTAAACGTGTAGAAAAATCAGCTTCCATAAATCAAACCCTCTCATTTACTGCTAAAATTCTACGCTCAAGAGATTTAAGAAACGCTAAGGCTAGGGTTCATCTTCCAAGATTTTCCTTCAATTTTCTTCAGGAAGATTGTTCTTCTAGGTATGTAAGCTTTCATAGTGTCGGGTTTGTTCGCCCTCACACCAATCATGAAAAATTTCATCCATGAATTCATTTTAAAGTTGATTGATTGAGATTCTTGATGAATTCTTGAGGTTTAGCTTCACTCTTTATTAATGGAGTGTTGTTGAGTTCTTGAGGTATGGGTTTTGAGAATGAGTGTTATTCTTAATAGGTTTTGTGTGGGTTTCATTGAAAACTAGGTTTATGAAAATTCGTGAATTGGGACCATAGAATTGCATAGGATATGAATTGAATCGAGTTGGGAGAGGAAGAAAAGATCAGGAAAATAATTGCGCCCAAGTCTATTTCGCGGAGACACTTAATATTGTCAGTCTTCATATAGTCGCCCCCTCTCCGCGTTGCGGAGAGGATACGGAGTCATCTGCCTCAAAAATTATTTCGTGACAAAAAAATTAATTCATCATCTGCGTCGCGCCAGTGACCTCCAGTTTGTGTCTTCGCTCGTTTCTTGTTATCAACTATATAAACTTCATTTAATCATTTAGAGATCCTATATCCTAATCATAATCCTTTAATTCATACTTCAAATTTGAGGTAGAGTTAAGAGTAAAGTTGGAGAAAGTCCCTTTGAGTCTTTTTGGGGAGTCTTCTACATTTACTTATAATTTGTTTCAAGACTCGAATAAGTGAGCATCAGAATGAGAGAGTGTAATCATGAGTCTACATTATCATTGAGATCCTTGAGTCGAGTCGTTCATGCTAATTCCGCATGAACTCCATAAATTGAGTATCTTTGAGAGGAGTAGTATCTTTGAGTTCTAAGTTCTTGAGTATCGAATCCCTAACCATTTTGAGATTACATTACTAATTATGGGACTACCATATATTACACATGAGGTGATGTGATATTTCAGTCAGCTTTGGTGAGCCTTCTTATATTTTAGAGGACTTCACATTTACCTTACAATTACTAGTTTTGAGATGTCGTGGGTCTTGTCCCGATATCCTTCTGATAGTAGAGACTTCATAGATTGACAGAGTTGAGGAGTTTTCTGTAATTACTTTCTTTTGAGAATTTTACAGCCTTTTTAAAAGGTTTAGTATTTGAGTTCAATGAAATTTAATTTAGTTTTAAGCTTTTGTATGCTTGAGTTAGTCTTCCGCTTGTAGTCATGCAGGATGAGGGTTCGCTTGCGGACCAACAATGGTTCTCGAGTGTCAGCCACGTCCAGAGTGTAGACTCGGGTCATGACAAACTTGGTATTAGAGCACGGTTCAAGTGTCCTAGGGTGTTTATGAAGCTGTTTCAGTAGGATCATATTTATGGTTGTGGGGGCTCCACTTCTATAAATGAGGGACTACAGACATTTAGAAAAAGTTTCTCTTCTTTCCCACTCTAAATCGTGCAATAGAACTATGTCGTAACGAGCTTATTCAAACTCATGCGTTTATCAGATTCATTTGACTACCCCTCATACTAGAGGTGGTTGAAAAGTAAAGTCATTTCTTTATCGATGAGTTGCTCTCTACAAAAGTCTTGAGGAAGTCATGAGACTGCAGAAGGGGCTTAGAGAAGCCCGTGAATGATATTCATATGTATCATGCGTTCAAGCTAAAGGCAAGATGTACTCTCTTCTCTAAACCTTGTTTCAGCTAAGATCCTTATGAGGAAGTGCGTTTTAGAGCTTGGGTAGCATTTTCATCCAAAAAGGTAGTATGAGTTACGAGATTATGAGCAGTAGTAGTGAAGGTTCCCTTAAATTAGAAGAATGCATGCAAAGGTTAAGTTATCTAAGAAAGGGAGGTAGTGATGAGGCAAGTTATGTTATTATAGTTATGCACCCAGCAAGTTATTAATGATGAGTTTTCTTTTATGAGTAGATTAAGGGATACTAATCTTGTTTAGAGTTCATGATATAAGGTAGAAGAACAGTTCCAAGTTAGGATGAGTAAGAGTATATTTTAACTAGAAAGGAGTTTATAATGAGGTTTCATTGTGTTGGTAACGACCAAGTGTAGGTGTTGAATTGAAGAGCAGGGTTATTCATGAGGTGATAGCTCTAAATTAGGTTCATGATTTTTTAAGGAGAAGCCCATAATATTCAAAGGGTTATAGAACTAACTAGGCATTGATGTATAGCGAATCGGTAAATAGTACTTAAGTTAAGAAAAGAAGTGTGACGGTAAATTATAAGTATGAAGACTCAGAGATAAAGATTGACTACTTGTCATGAGGTTTTAGTGGGCGAGTGTTTCTTAATTTTTATCTAGTAATTGTAAGTTAGTATAGTATGCGAGCAATCATATTGATATCTAGCTTTAGTAATAAACATTAATCTTGAATTTGAGATGAGCATCGTGATCAAAAGATTGCAACATCAGGGTGATGGTGTTAGTTTTGAGATATGATCTAGTAGGTTTGACCTGAAATAGGTGAGGAAATCAAAGTGGTACTTTGGAATGAAAATGTGGTATTATGACCCATAAATGAGAGAAATGAAGGTAGAGCAGTAAAAGGTATACCCTAGATGGTATGTAGCCAGACGAGGTCCCAATTGAGGTTATGATTTTTTTTTGTGCCTAGGTTGTATAATTGAGCTGCCAATATGGGATAGGCTGGTACAACTATAATTCTGTTAAAGAGTTAGATGAAGCAGCCTTGGGATCCAATGAGAAGAGGTCAAGAAAAACATCTTAGAAATAGGTCTTAGTACCTGCTTATGGAGAGTTTGGTAGTCATGATATAAACCTTTCCCGAGTGCTAGAGTAAAGGGGGATGTAGACCAGTTTAGAGACGAGGGAATAGGTCCATATATGTCAAGTGTCAGCTTTAGACCTAAGTGGGGATGATAAGATGAGAAATCAAGTCAAGTATTGAGAATGAGATAGTAATGAGTTCAAAAGAGTATGGGAGATATCTTTTCAAAGATCTTTTTAATAGTGGAGTAATATTAGAAGGGGAAGGGTAATGATCTTATCGTAATGATGATGGTGTGATAATTCCATCTAAGGTTTCAAATGAGGAGGAAGAGGAAGATGAGGTTTTACTATGAGAAATAGTTAACTGAGAGCCCTTAGTTGGTTCCGAGTAGTAATGCAGGAAATTCTAGTTGGTATGGTAGGTATGATGAGAGAATGAGAACTTCTTAAGGAGCTGGTTAGTAGGAGTCCATGGAATTGTTAGGGTACTAAGCTTGAATGTAATTTTTTTAAACATTAGGTGGTTTTTGATGTAACACCCCAGAAATTTTTTAAGCTAAGACTCAAACCATCCTTCGTTGTGAGTAGGATTTTATCGAGGAATTTAAAATTTCTTAAGTGTTAAGGTCACTAGATGCACCTTGAGTTCCAAAAAGAATTAAAGAGAGTTCATTAAAGTCATTGCTAGGTTCTTCTAAGTTTTGGGTCAACTTAAAATGACCATAACCTTTAGTACAGGATGTGTTAGGTGGCCCATAAGATATCCAATGAAAGGTCCTTGAATTATCTTTCCAACGTCACCGAGCTTGCTAAGTTTCGAGTGCCGGCCACGTCCAGGGTGTAGACTCGGATCGTGACAAACTTAGTATCAGAGCACAGAGTTCAAGAGTCTTAGGATGTCTATGAAGTCGTGTCAAGTAGGGTCTTGTTTATGGTTGTGAGGGCCCCACTTCTATAAATGAGGGACTACAGACATTTAAGAAGATTTTCCCATCTTTCATACTCTTAATCGTGCAATAGAGCTATGTCATAGAGATTTATTCATACTCATGCGGTTCTCATATTCATTCAACTACCCATCATACTAGAGGTGGTTGAAAAGAAAAGTCAGTCCCTTATCGATGAGTTACTCTTAGCAAAATCTTGAGAAAATCATGAGACTCTAAAGGGGCTTGAGAGAAGCCCATGAGTGAGTTAAGTGTTGAGTTTTAGAGGAATGCACTCATATTCATGTGAATCATGCATTTGAGCTAAAAAGTGAGTTGTACTATTTTCCTTAAGCCTTGTTTGAGCTAAGATCCTTATGAGGAAGTATGTTTAGAGCTTGGATAGTATTTTCACCCAAAAAGGTAGTATAAGTTACGACTTCATGAGCAATAGTAGTGAAAGTGCCCAGAGTTAGAGGAAAGTATGTAGAGGTAAAGTAATCTATGAAAGAGAGATAGTAATGGGGTAGATTATGTTATTCTATTCATGCACCTAGTAAGTTATTAATGAGGAGTTTTCCCTTATAGGTAGACTAGGAAGTGATGAGTTGTGAAGATTCCATCATAGGAGGTAGAGCATGTATTAGCTAGAAAGGAGATTGTGATGAAATGTCATTGTGTAGGAAATGACCAAGTGTAAGTGTTGAATAGAAGAGCAAAGGTATTCATAAATTGATAGATCTAAGCTAGGGTTATGATTTTTTTGAGAGGGTCATGATGTTTAGAAGGTTATAGAACTGATCAAGTAATGAGGTATAGCATAGTAGGCGAGCAGTAGTATGGATATTCGGGTTTAGTAATAAACATTAAGCTTGAATTTGAGATGGGTATCTTGATCAAAAGGATGGAAACATAAGGATGATGATGTTAGTCTTGTGATTTGATCTAGAAGACTTGGCATAGAGTATGTAAGGAATTGAGGTGATTAGCTGCAATAAATATGAGTGGTACAAGTTAGAGACCCCAACCCTTAGATAAGAGCAGTGAAGTGTGGCTAAGTCCCAAGAGTAACAAGAGCATTAAGAGGTGTGCCGAGAGGGTATGTAATCATAAAAGGTTGAGAGAAACACCTTAGAAAGAGGTCATAGTACCTTCTTATGGAGAGTTCAGTAGACATTAGATAAACTTCTCCCGAGTGTTAGAGTAAAAGAGGATGTAGACCAGTTAATGATAATGGAATATGTCCATAGCTTTCAAGTGTCAGTGTTAGACCTAAGGGGCAGATGACAAGATGAGAAATTAAGTAAAGTTTTTTAGAATAAGATAGTAATGAGTTCCAAAGAGTATGGGAGATATCTATTCAGAGGTCATGTAAGTAATGGAGTTGTTAGAGTACTAAGCTTGAAGGTGGTGTTGTTAAACATTAGGTGGTTCTTCATATGAGCCTAATGTGGTGGTAAAGAGTATTAGTCTTGGGATGAGATTCCCTAAAGAGAGGTATAGAACATGAACCTAAGGATTTGGATTAAGCGTGAATATAGTAAGAGCATACCATTAGACGCAGACCTTAGTAAGAGTAACACATTCCATACCCAATCCAGTCGTCATTCTAGGATGAATGAACCCAAGGGGGAGATATTGTAACACACCAAAAAAAATTAAACTAAGATTCAAACCATCCTTCGTTGTGAGTAGAATTTTACCAAGGAATTTAAAATTTCTTAAGTGTTAAGGTCAATAGATGCACCTTGAGTTCCAAAAAGAATTAAAGAGAGTTCATTCAAGTCATTCCTAGGTTCTTCTAAGTTTTGGGTCAACTTAAAATGACCATAACCTTCAGTACATGATGTGTTAGGTGGCCCATAAGATATCCAATGAAAGTTCCTTGAATTATCTTTCCAACGCCACCGAGTTTGCTAAGTTTGGAGTGCCGGCCCGTCGAGGGTGTATACTCGGGTCGTGACACTTGATATAAGCTCAATGTTGGTTGATTGTGGTGGTCACGAGTAATATCCTTGGGATGAGATTCCATATAGAGAGGTATAGAACCGGAACCATAGGATTTGGGTTAATCTTGAATATAGTAAGAGAGTTCCAATAGACTCAGACCTTGGTAAGAGAAGTTATATACCCTTGTGGGAGCTATGAGTTGCAGCCAATAAGGTATGGTAACAAAGAAAGAAGAGCATAGTTGAGGAGTGTTTGTTAAGCTTAACAACTAGCAATCACATTACCCCGGGCAAGGTATTCCTAGTCTTACTTCACGCCCAGAATTCCTTTGTTTCAAATACGGTAACTTTAGAGAGAACGTGACTATGTTCACAACAACATCATTCTTGACTTGGGTGCTATAGAGAGTCCCAACTCTTATGACGAATCAGTTCAGCCTATGTTAGTAGGAGAGTTCATGAGTCAAAATAGAAAGTATGATTAACCCCTTTCCATTCCCAGTCCAACTGTCATTCGAGGAAGAATGATCCCAAAGGGGAGATATTGTAACACCTCGAATTGTTTTTAGCTAAGACTCGAACCTTTCTTCATTGTGAACGGAATTTTTTCGAGTGATTTTAAACTTTTTTAGGTGTTAAGGTCATTAGATGTATTACCTCTAGTTCAAAAAAAAAAGAATTAAAGAGAAGTTCCCTCAAGTCACCTATCATTTTCTTAAGTTTTAGGTCAACCTCAAACGACCATATCTTTTAGCACATAAAGAGTTAGGTGGCCGAAGACCTATCAAATTAAATATCTTCAAGTCCTCTTTCCAATGCCATCTATTTTGCTAATATCTGAGACACTAGTAAAAATTTATGACTGATTTACTAATGACGCTCAAACCTGGCAGCAGCTCCGTGATGACTCCTCGTTACAGAGCCAATACGGACCTCACTGCCTACTGGAAAAAAAATTCGACTCCCAGCTCATTTTATTTATTTCTTTAAGTGTATTTTAGTCTTAAAACCCCTTAGGAGGTCATCTAAATTACCCAAAACATGTAGAAAATCTGTTTTCATAAATCAAACCCTCTCATTCACTCCTAAAATTTTACGCTCAAGAAATTCAAGAAACGCTAAAGCTAGGGTTCGTTTTCTAAGATTTTCCTTCAAGTTTCTTCAAGAAGATTGTTCTTCCAGGTATGTAAGCTTTCATAGTGTTGGGTTTGTTCACCCTCACGCCAATCCTGTAAAATTTCATCCATGAATTCGTTTTAAAGTTGATTGATTGAGATTCTTGATGAATTCTTGAGGTTTAGCTTCACACTTTATTAATGGAGTGTTGTTGAGTTTTTTGAGGTGAGGGTTTTGCAAATGAATGTTATTCTTAATGAGTTTTGTGTGGGTTTCAATAAAAACGTTATGGGTTTATGAAAATTTGTGAATGGGACTATAGAATTGCGTAGGGTATGAATTGAATCGAGTTGGGAGAAGAAGAAAAGATCGAGAAAATAACTGCACCTAGGTCTGTATCGCAGAGACGCTTCAGATTTTTAGTCTTCAGATAGTCACCCCCTTTTCGCGACGCGGAGAGGATACGGAGTACTCTGCCTCAACAATTATTTCATAACCAAAAATTTAATTCATCTTCCACGTCGCGCCAGTGACCTCCAGTTTGTGTCTTTGCTTGTTTCTTATTTTCAACTATCTAAACTTCATTTAATCATTGAGAGATCCAATATCCTAATCATAATCCTTGAATTCATACTTCAAATTCGAGGTAGAGTTTTGGAGAAAGTCCCTTTGAGTCATTTCGAGGAGTCTTCTACAATTACTTATAATTTGTTTCAAGACTCGAGTAAGTGAGCATGAGAATGAGAAGAGTGTATTCATGAGTCTACATTATCATTGAGATCCTTGAGTTGAGTCGTTCATGCCCAAAATTTTGCATGAACTCCATAAATTTAGTATCTTTGAGAGGAGTAGTATCTTTAAGTTCTAAGTTCTTGAGTATTGAGCCACTAACCCTTTTGAGATTATATTCCTAATTATGGGACTTCCATATGTTATTCATAAAGGTTCTTGAGTTGAGTCTTTCATGCCCATAATTCCGCATGAATCCTATAAGTCGAGCATTCTTGAGATGAGTAGTGTCATTGAGTCCTTGAGTTATGAAGTTATTGAGTTTCGGGAATTGAATTTATATATAGTTATTGAAACCCTTGAATTGAGTTGTTCCCGTCGATAATTCGGAATGAACTCTATTTTGAGAAGTCTTTTACAATTATTTATAATTTGTTTAAAGACATGAGTAAATGAGTATGAGGAAGAGGAGAGTTGAGTTTTATTTTATTTAAAATGAATATAAGGGGACTAAGTATTCTCAAGAGTAAATGTTTTTTACATTTAAAATAAGAGGAAACTTTGATTTCCAAATGAGTTCATGAGGAGTTTTTAGCACTATCTCTTTTAAGAGAACCATTTGAGTAATAATCTCAAAGTTTGAGGATGAGGAAATGTTTTTAAACGTATGAGCATGAGTTATATTATTGGGAGTAGTATTGAGCACCGATATGAGGGCGGGTTCAGACAACTCAAAGTCCTCATAAACCATGAATGCCAACATGAGTAAATGGTCATACGTTTTTAAATGATTCTTTATTACTTTTTTAGCATAGCTTAGTGGATCCACTTAGTTGAGGATGTCCTATACTCCGGCAAGGTATAGGAAAGTTCTGGCAGCATAGGCGAGACGATGTATCATCATATATCTCATAGTGATAGTTATCGGTTAGAGAATTTCCCAACTAAGAGTAAAGAGTTATTATTGTATTTTCATATACATTTGAGTTATTATCTACTGTTTTAAAAGTTTCATGTATATAGCATCTTTTAATGTTGCTTTCATTATGAGTTCAGGATCCTGAGTTGAGTTGAATATTCTGAGTTGAGTTGAGCATCCTTGAGTTGAGTTGTGTATCCTTGAGTTGAGTTAAGAATTCGTGAGTCAAGTTGAGTATTCTTGAGTCATGTTGAGTAGAGACGAGGTGAGTATGTCTTTCTTATTATCAGTTCGAGCTTATACTTATGTTGCAGAGTTCCCTTTACATGCTCGTACATTCCATGTACTGACGTCATTTGGCTTGCTATGATGCAGATACAGATACTCAGGATCATCAACAGGCATTTCATTGAGGTCATGTGATATTCCAGTCAGCTTTGGTGAGCCTTCTTATATTTTGGAGGACTTCACCTTTACCTTACAGTTAGTAGTTTTGAGATGTCATGGGTCTTGCCCCGATATCTTTCTGTAATAGTAGAGGCTTCATAGATAGCCAGAGTTGAGGAGTTTTTTGTATTTACTTTCTTTTGAGTATTGTACAAACTTTTTAAAAGGTTGAGTATTTGAGTTTAATGAAATTTAATTCAGTTTTAAGCTTTTGTATGCTTGAGTTAGTCTTCCGCTTGTAGTCAATCAGGATGAGGGTTCCCTTGGTTACCAGCAATGATTCTCGAGTGTCGGTCATGTCCAGGGTGTAGACTCGGGTCGTGACACAAAAAGAATAAGAAAATTTGTCTATATAATTTATAACTTAAAAGTTATCTATATAATTTATATTCAGTAATATTATCAATATCAATGCACTATTAGTTATCCCACTATATTTTCTCTTAGGTCTAAAAGAATTCAGAAAAGGGGACTAACAATGTTGATGGATAAATTGAATTAGTTCCTAAGAATTTTTAAATGCAAAAATCAGCCTATAGTAGACTATTCTTGCAGTTCTACTAATTCTCAATTTAAAGAGAAAGTAGAACAATATGCCGAACACCAAAATTAAAAAAATAATAGTACCACTAAACAATACTCAAGATCTCATTGTTGATCAAAATAAAGCAAGGATAGTATATGTAACAAGTAATTAACAATCATCCTTGCATCTTTAGCATGTGGAAGATGATAGTAAGTAGAATTGTGAAACAAGTTAAGAAGAGTCTTTGCTCATTAGCTCCCAAAAATTTCACTAATGCAACACAAAAAGGACAAAGACAACGGAATAGTCAAAATATGATGTCTCATTCATACCATTAAATACCATGGGTGCACAATCCACTTCTAAATTTCAATGAACTTTGACAGCTTAAAAATGTTCATAAGGTGGTTTAATTCTTCACTAATTAGTTGAAAATGAAGACAAAATTCATCAAAGAAACATGATACATGTGTAAATCATGTACAATTACAAACATATATATAAAAATTAAAGTACAAAATTATATTCAAAAGGACTGAACACTTACAAATACACAAGGTTAGATGAACAAAAATCTAGCCAATATTGACCATAGATAGCATGAATCTTGGTAACAGACCAATTTGGGGCAAACAACTTGTAGAGGAAAATCAGGAACAAAGAACGAGATATAAGAACAAAGAGGTCTAAAGAAAGAAGAAGAATGGAAGTGGAAGTGAATTGAAGCCAGATCCCAAATAGTAAAAAGGGAGACAGGTGGTCTTAGGAAAAGAAAAATTGTGGGCTGCAATTGAAGTGCAATACAAGTGTGAGGCTAATAAAAATCATCAATTGTACAACTCACGTAACTTTTTGTACAACAGCCTATTGTTGTGTTCGTCCCAGCCTTTAATGCTAAAAGTACGTGTTGTCCATGTTGACTGTACACACATTATTTTTAGTACAATAATGCAATGCAATTTGCTTCCTTGCAAAAATTACATTTTATGTTGCTTTTTGTACAAATATTTATAGATGTGTTCGTACTAGGCCATATA
>JAJOOH010010952.1:0-19368 GCA_029582605.1 Solanum gracilifrons | reverse complement strand
TAAAATTTAAAATTTAAAATTTTTACGCCACCCCCTACCCTCTCCCCACCACCACCCCCCCAAAGCCCCTCCCCCATCCAGGCCATCCCCGTCAATTTTTTTACTTTTTTTTTTTTGAAATAATTCAAATTTTAAAAAAAAATCATTTTTACGTCACTCCCTATTTTTCCCTTTCTTACACTTTGTGCAATTTGAGAAACAAAGATTGAGACTTGTATTTATTTCTTAATTTCGCATTATGTATTTAATGGCTTGTACACGTGACAACCAAATTATGGGGGTTTAAATAGAAGAATAAGTTTTTCCGCTTTATCTTGTTCTTGTTTTTATTGTAATTCCGCATCTCTTTCATTTTCGTTGGATTGAGGCTGACTTGTCTTGGTGGGAATAGACAAGTGTCATTGTCGGATATTTTGATATGTTAAGATAAATCTAAGAGTTTGTCATAGAGTTATGGATTCGATATAATATAATAACTTTATTAAAATCTTATATTTATATAGAATCAAATAATTACGACGTGTCTTGTTTAGAATTCAAAACTCATAAATTCAATTGTTAACATTCTTTACTCTTGCTCCTTGCAGTTCCTTTTACTTGTGTTGTGTTTCTAATTTTTGTTCTTATTTAAATGTGCATGTGATTAGTTGAAACATCAATCCTGTGGAAATTGAATCTGGCATAAATGGAAAAAGGAAGGGAAAAAGGAAATGTATGTCTACTATTAGAAGAAGGAAGAAGAAGAATCAGGGATCTTATTGATGATTTCTTGAATGGCTTGAAGAAAATAAAGAATGAATTCATTGCTTCAAAATGGGATGACATTGAAAAGCTAAGAATGGAATTGAGATTCCTAAGAACATTTGTCCTGTTTGGGGATTCTAGTTTGGATGACTTTTATGATAGTAGTATGTACATGAATATAGATAAGTTCAATGATCTAACTGATTCAATTTTCAATGGAGATGAATTTATCCTAGCCAAATACAACATGGATTATCTTGCGCCTTACCTGCTCAAAGAAATCAAAAGTTACTTGAGATTGGAGAATGTAGCCATGATGACTGAGGAAAATATGTTTGAATATATGGACAGCCTCCTCAAGAACCTCCATGATCTACCAAAGTATTCTTCTGATTTGCTTCTACCCCTCATGAGTGAATACAAGATTCTTCGGCAAGTATGCAGACATCTCAGAGATTTCTATGAGTTGGAATGCAACAAAATTACAACAACAGAATTTCTCTATGCTCATCAAATGACAGTTGATAGAGTAACACAATTCTGTTTTGATCTTTGGACTGAAAATTATAAAGACGATGAGTATGCTGTCTCTCAATGCTCTTCCAAGATCACTTCTCTACTCATCGACATAATCCCTCTCAAGCTGGAGGTTCTATACATTTGTACTGCTAAGCTCATCAAAGAATCAAGGTCAATTGAACTAGAACGGTTTGTTAAGCAAATCCTAAAAGCATCTCCAAGGATTCTTCAAAATTATCTCATTCATCTCCAAGGACGCATGGAAGGTGCAGTAGCTTCAAATTACGCTCCAACTCAAAGCATTTATGTCATGATGGAGTTCCTATTGATCTTTCTCACTGATATACCAAAGCGGTTTATCCATCGTGAAAAATTGAACGATATGTTGGCACTTGCTGGAGTGCTTACAAGAAAAATATCTTTTTTGGTGAGCAAGCTGTTGGAGGAGATCTCTGAGAATAATATCAACGAAGCGGACTTTTCAGCTCCAGACTTTTTGCAAGAAATTGAAC
The DNA here is from genome assembly GCA_029582605.1 of Solanum gracilifrons. NCBI lineage: Eukaryota > Viridiplantae > Streptophyta > Magnoliopsida > Solanales > Solanaceae > Solanum > Solanum gracilifrons. The sequence goes on along the minus strand of JAJOOH010010952.1, from coordinate 17,593 downwards.
AAATGAAGGAATATATCAGACAGTTTTTTTTAAAAGCCCCGGAGTCATCTCAACTTCGTTTTCCTATCAAGCTGTTGGAGGAGATCTCTGAGAATAATATCAACGAAGCGGACTTTTCAGCTCCAGACTTTTTGCAAGAAATTGAACAAATGAAGGAATATATCAGACAGATATTTTTAAAAGTCCCTGAGTCATCTCAACTTCGTTTTCCTATGGATGATGGTTTCCTCTTCATGAATCTTCTACTCAGACATTTAAATGATTTACTCATTTCCAATGACTGTTCAGTTTCTCTGATAAAGAAAGAAATAGGAATAGTGAAAGAAAGCCTTGAATTCCTAAGATCATCTGTTGAGAAAGTCAGGCAAACATTGGATGACACTAGTGGAGTAGTTAAACATTGTTGGTTGCGTGCTTTAGATGTGGCATTTGAGGCAGAACATGTCATTAATTGCATTCTTGTCAGAGATAAAGCTCTCTCGCATCTCATCTTCTCACTTCCAACTGTTATTAATAAGATCAATCTTATCGTGGAAGAAGTCACCAGTTTACAGCTGGAGGATAAGAATGGGGTTGACCCTCTTGATGCAAATTCTCCCGACAAGCCAACTGAGTCAACCTCATCATCTTTTGTTGAGGAAATAGTAGGTCATGAGGAAGACGAAGCCCGGATCATTGGCCAGCTCCTTGATGAACATGAATCCGAGCTTGATGTCCTTTCCATTGTCGGAATGCCAGGACTCGGTAAAACTACTCTTGCCAATAAAGTGTATAACAATACATTAGTTGCTAGTCATTTCAATGTTCGTGCTAAGTGCACTGTTTCCCAAAAGTACAACAAGTCAAAGGTGTTGCAGGAGATTCTTCAGCAAGTTACTGGCTCTGAAGAAAAAGGAAGAGAGGATGACCTGGCTGAAAAGCTACGAAGAGCACTACTCGATAAAAGGTACCTCATCGTCTTGGATGATGTGTGGGATATTGATACAGGGGAGATGTTAATAGCATGTTTTCCAAAGGTTAAGAGAGGAAATAGAATTATCTTGACCAGCCGAAGTAGTGAGGTAGGTACGAAAGTTAAATGCCTTAGTGATCCTCTCCACCTTAAACTTTTAACAGATGAAAAAAGTTGGGATTTATTTGTGAAAAAGGTATTTGGAGATGAAGGAAGCTTCCCTGCTGAACTGTCAGAAGTTGGACACCAAATAGTTAAGAAATGTCAAGGGCTTCCTTTGGCTATTGTTTTGATTGCTGGAGTAATTGTTAGAGGAAAGAAAAAGGAAAAGGATTTGTGGCTTAAGATTCAACATAATTTGGATTCCTTTATTTCTACCAACATCAATTTGCAGATGATGAAGGTTATGCAATTAAGTTATGACCATTTACCATGCCACCTGAAGCCGTTGCTGCTTTACTTTGCAAGATCTCAAAAGAGCAAACGAACTCCAGTCTCTACATTGATGCAGTTGTGGATGGCCGAAGGGTTGGTGGATCATGATAGTTTAGAGGAAGCAACTCAAAGTTACTTGGATGCTTTAGTTTCCAGTAGCCTAATAAAGGTGGATCATATGCTCTACAAGACGAGTAAGCCTTTTTCTGTTAGGATCAAGGTTTGCTATGTGCATGATGTTGTGCACGATTTTTGTTCAGTAAAAGCCAATAAGTGTTTGCTATGTGCATGATTTCCTACACCGTCGTCTAACCGTTTATGCTGACTACGACAGTCAACTCCACAAAATAAGTGTTTTGTTCAATTCTAATAAGTGTTCAGCTGGTAGTAGGCATCTCATATCTTTGACAGTGAACAGTTTCCTAGATAACTCGATGTATATCTATCACACTAGACACTTGAGACTTGTTAGAGTGTTGCAACTGGATACCTTTTTTATCTTTGAAGACATTGTTCTGGAAGATTCTTTTATGGAAGAAATAGGCTCCCTATTTCATTTGAAGTTCTTAAGCATTTGGACTGATATAAAAGCTATCCCAGTGTCGTGGGTGAATCTCCAGAATCTGGAAACTCTGTTGATCAATACTGGATATTCCACCATGGTATTACTGCCCAGAATATTGAAACTGTCAAAGCTGAAACATGTGAGCATAAGCCAGAGTTCTTTCTTTGAAGAGGACGCGAACCAAAGTAGAATATTGGAAGGTGAGAATTCAAAGCTGACAACTTTATCCCATATTGAGTTCTCATATTCTGAAGGCACGAATGATGCTCTGAAGAAGTTCCCAAATCTTCAACACCTTGAGTGCACCATCAGGATACCCAAGGATCTTCCTACACACGGCGATTGGTTTCCCAAGTTTGATGTCCTTAACAAACTTGAATCACTCTTTGTACAATACCGATGGGAATATTATGTTTATCCCAATGAATATCACTTCCCTACCAGATTGAAAGAGTTACGGTTGCGTTGGTTTACCATCACACCTGCTTTGTTGTCAGCAATCGCGGAATTGCCTCAGCTTGAAATTCTGGAGTTTATAAAGTCTAATTTCATGGAGGATAAGTGGGATGCAAGTGAGGACATGTATCAAAGTCTTAAGACTTTGACTTTGCGAGAGGTCGACCTTTCAGAATGGGAAGTTGATAGGGAAACTTTTCCGAAGCTTGAGGAATTAATACTAGAACATTGTCACAAGCTTACGGAGATCCCTTGTGCATTTGGGGATATAGACACTTTAAAGTCCATTCGCGTGGCTCATAGTAACCGTGAGATTGGAGATTCAGCCATTGAGATTATGAAAGATGCACTACGTTTCTCAGGAGAGGACAGACTTCATGTCCATTTATCAGATGTGTATGAAGAAGAAGCTGAAGAAGAGGATGAAACAGAGGTAATTAATTTCTTACTCTTCACCCCTACCCAATTCAGTTAATATATGTAATTAAGAAAGATGTGGCAGCTTACACAGGAGAGGACAGACTTCATGTCCATATATCATAGTGCATTTTTAGGTAATTAATTTCTTACTCTTCACCCCTACCCAATTCAGTTAATATATGTAATTGTGTGTTTGTTTTCATATCATCATCATGTATACATCTTTGAGTTCAATTTTAACTAACTGGTATAAGCACTTTCTGTTGGATGGCAACACAAGCCTGTCGTACCCTCTGTTTCTGAAATACTGAAATAGAAAAACGTTACAAGAATGGCCTCAATTGGCATCTATGCCCTCCAACTTTGGTTGAACAAGTAGACATGTGTTTTCTATGTTGCATCATTTGAGGAATTTCGCATCCTACACGTGTATATATTTGCTCAATTTTAAACAAGTTTAAGTGCCTGCAAGGCATAGATGCGAGTTGTAGTCAAGTTAAATGCATATTTATGTATTATGGAGAGTATTAATGCATTTGCAGTCTCAGTTCATCTGATTACTTGTTTTTTACCTTCGTGGTTCTGCAGATGTTTTAAATAAATATTTTGAGTGTTTTCTTTCATGTTAACTGTGTATTGCTTCGCCTCATTAGTAATTTGTTTTATTTGCAGTTAAGCCTTGGAAATTTTGACATTGCAGATGGCCAGTAGGACAGTGAGACGGTACACAAGGCGAGATTGTTCGGTAATGTCAACATCCTGTTTATGGCAAGGCCACGAGAGGCTAGAAGTGGCCCTTGCTTGGCGGAGTTAGTTAAGAAATAAAGTTACGTCTTTGCTATCAGCTATATCTTTTAGCATGATAGAGCAACTCTTCTTTCTCATTTGCTTTTTTATTTTGTCTACAATGTTATAGTTGATGTTGGGATAATATTCATTAACTCTTTGTTTTTTCATTGTTAAAACAGTTTTTTTTTTGTTAAATCATAAATGTAGGCTTTTATTTAATAAATTAGGACATCAGTACATCACTCTATTGTTAAAACAGTTTTATGGTCCTTTCAAAGATCATTAGCAGTTTACTAGATGATATTTTTGTCCACCTTTCTTGACTTGGCAATGTTTTTTTAAGCCAAACCCATTATAATCATTCCCTTTAATTAATCCAACCTACTACAACAAAAATTATACCATGTAACTTAATATGCAATAATACAAAATTATAGTACTACACATAATGTGCCAATCTTGTGTAATACTAGTATATAAAAGGTGCATGCTTATACACAAATATAGGGTAAACCTGGTATAATGTCATAATCTCTCAATCTGGTTTCAATTTATTTGTCTGATTTTTACTTGACGAAGGAGTTTAAGAAAGTAAAAAAGATTTTAAAATTTTGAAGTTTTTAACTAAAAATGTGTAGAATATACCAAAATGTCGCTTAATCTCATGGTCTTAAACAATATCACGTGAACAATTGAAATTAACGAATTGGGTCAAATTAGGGCGAGTTGAAAATAGGTCAACATAAAATGGGTCATAATTCAACTTGTCCATATTTGATATGGGTGAAAATGAATTGGGTAACAAATGGGCTGGGTAAAATACTAGTTTATCCATATTTACTCATATTTTCATGAGTAAATAGTACTCTACTTAAGAATTCAACGAGAGGGAATTGCTCGGATGGTAAACACTCCTCACTTCCAACCCGAAGGTTGCAAGTTCGAGTCACCAAGGGAGCAAAAGGGGTGGGGTACTTGGACCTAATTTTAATTTGGGCTTCTTAGCCCAACACCTTTACCTGTCCTAGGCTAACACAAAAAAAAAAAAACCCAACTTTCTTTTGAGCTTTTGGCCCCATTCTGCTTCTCACTGCCGCTGCTGGCATATCATTCTTAGACTTTTTAAGTCCAAAAATGTTATTTCTAGCCATTTGGGACTACTGTTGCTACCCGCTACTTGGATTTGGACTCCAAAATTTATCAGTTTCAACTTCTCTTTCCACGGCTTTTATGGAGGTTGACTCAAAAGGGAAAAGAATGCAAGAGATGGTGGAGTCCAATTGGCCTCGAGCAAGAGAGTGTTCATGCACAAAGAAAAAGAGGAAAAAGATTAACAACACTATTAGGATGATATTAACTTAATCATAATAAGTCAATCAATTAGCACACGAGAGATCTTACTAAGCAAATAATGTCGTGAAAGCTCAAAACTCTAAGTGACATGCTGACTGATATGAACTAAAGGAAAGAACTATATCAAGTAAGAAAAATAGGTTCACTGTTAAAGGGAGCTCAAAACTCCAGATTTTAGTTAGACCTCATATCCCCACAAATATGAACTAAAGGAAAGAACTAAATCAAGTAAGAAAAATAGGTTCACTGTTAAAGGGAGCTGACTGATATTAACATGAACTCAATTCCTAACATACCACAAGTTGCCGTATTTAAATATTACACTCAAGAAGCCTACCAGACAGTAACTCAGGAATAGAATCTAAATAGAGCTAATTTCTAGAGCTTTGGACCAAAACATTAGTAAGTTGAATCATCCCTTAGGACTAGAGCCAAACTAAGGTTAGTCAAAATCTCTCCTAACACATTAACACCTCACTTGAGTATAAGAACATGAAAAGGAACTAGCTACCAGCTTAAACAATAATGAAAAAATGACCTTACTAATCTTAAAAATATGCAGACACATTAACAGCACATAAAAAAAAAAGTACAACTAATCTTCTGGACTAAAAAAATTTTGAATAACAAAGTAAGAAAGAGAACTTAAAGCTAACTAACAGTCAACAAATTTGAGTTCAAACCAGCTTAGTAGACCAAAACACTATGCTAGTATCGAAAATCAATTTTAGTAAATAAACTGGCTAAGCCAAGGAAAACCGGTCTCTACCAGAAAGAAAAGAACAAGGCAAATTACAACCATATAATCCAAGTCGAGAAAGATGCGCCAGAATGTGATCAACATAGCTTAAACTAGTCATCAGTTAGCACCAAAACTAAAACTAAACATGAGCTTTTCTACATTTTTAAATGAAACAGTAACTAAAATTTTAGGCAAGACAAAGTGGATTCTTAATCGATCCTAGCAAAGAATAACTAAAATATGACTAAGAACACTTAAACAGAAAGTATAGAACAACAACGAATCCCAACAAAAACAAAGCTAAGAAAAGACGTTTACCTTTTTTTGGGCAGCGAACCGGACGAAACGAGCTAACCGTGAAGACGACTTCTCCACCAAAACGAGACAACAGAGAGAATGTCGAGCTAAAAAAAAAACGAAAACGAAACTAAAACTTGAGTATTTCTCTATCTCACTCGTTTGTTTCGGGTCTATAATTTTTATCTCAAAACCTTTATATTTTCTCTATGGTGTTGTATCTAATTTATGAATATCCACTCCATTTTTTTTTCTCTCGCTCCTAACACTGAAAGAAAAAAGAGCTTATATAGAGGAGAAATAGGACTGATTTAGGGGGGAAATCTGGAGGGAGAATGGGTGAAAACTTGAAATTCAAAATTCGAATTCTTTGGAGGATAAGGTTGGAGGAGTTGTAATTCGTACTGTTCTCAACGGATAGAGTCCGATTTCTGAGCGAAGGACGAAGAAGCTGTGAGATTGCTCCATCTGGATGAATCGGGTACGATTCTCGTACGGAGAGGATAAGGGAGAGGAAAGGGACGCGGGACTCACGCGCGATTTGGACTGGATCGCGATTTTTTGTTGCTGCTCGTGTTGGCTGGGTCACGTTGAAATTCTGGGTTTCTGCTCGCGTCTGGGGAAGAAAACACGTTGGTGGGGTACTGGTTTTTGTTGCTGTAGGTTGTTTGGAGTTGTTGAATGTATCATATTGTTGTTGGGTATGGGCTGCTGATATTGTATTAGTGTAATGTATTGTAAAAATTAGGCAAATGACATAGTATAGGAAAGAAATTACTTCCTTTCCCTACTCTTTCATTAATTACCAAAAATCCCTTATTTAGTGTTTTCCGGATACATAATAGAGGAGCGTTGATACTTTAATTTCTAACGCGCTGATACTTAAATTAGTAAGTTATTGTTATCAGTTTAAGCGTTAAAAAAGGGATTAAAAACTGAAATTATAATTGTCTCCCACAAATCACGGTTACGTTTCTTCCTTCAACCAATCAATAGTTCATAATCGTCTAACTGAATATTTTTTTTTAATTTCAAATCACGCTTATTTTTTACTTTTTTTAATCCTCTAACGTTCTCCCTGTTTTTCGAAAAAACAATAAAAGATTTATCTCTCTCAAATTTGGAACGCTATTTTGTGAAGATTCGACATGAATATTTCGATCTTGTTAAGGCATTCTGGATCATGGGAAAGCGATGTTAGATACGAACGATACATAAGTGATGGTATAGTGGTTTGAAAAAATATTTCGTTTGTGAATCTTATTTCAGCAATTAAAGCTGAATTGGGTATAGATGAATTCAAAAAAAACATTGAGGTCAGATACGTTGTTGAAGGAAATTCGTCTCCATTGTGTATTCGAAATGATATGGGGGTGAAATTGTATATAGAAAATAAGAAACATGAGGTGGGATTCAGTATGTATCCTCTATGCATTGATACCTCTGATAAAAGTGATGAAGAGATACAAAATTTCGATGCAACAACAAGTGCAATCGTGTGTGTTAGGGGTGGAAAAAGCGACGCAAAGGCTCTAACCATTGTTGAATCAAAAATTGGTGATTCATACTACATACCAGAAATGGAGGTGAAGAATTATATATCATATACAAATATTTCTGTTGTTGAAGTGAAACAAATGTACAAGGATAAGGCAACTCTAAAGGCTGTAATGGAAAAATACAAAATAAAGAATAGCTTCAATTTTAAGGTTAAAAGATCTGATAACAAAAGGTATGTGATAAAATTATCTGATAATTTTCTTCATTTTTTTTTATAGTGTTTGTTAATATGTTTACCATGACACTGATAACATGTGTTACGTGCCGTCGTAGGTGTTACGTATCACGTTCGTTTTGAATTGCTTATGGTTATTTATATATACATTTAGAATGGTAGATGAAAAATGATTAGTTTGAAAATTGTGAGCAATGGATACAATAAATTATCATATTTAGTGAATTTTGAATTGGGTATCAAATTGCATCTGAACATGATTGAATGTGTACTGATTAAACTTTCTGGTATAATAATATATTTTGTGTTGTTCTTCTGTTTTTATTTATGTATTAGTACATTAAACCTGATCAAGTAACAAATATATATGGTGTAATTGCAGCTACGTATTAGTCTGTTATTCAGACGATTGTTGTTGGAAATTGAAGGCCTCTGTTAGGAAAAATTCAGACATATTCAAAGTTAGATACTTTAATAGTGAACATATATGTCCATTGAGGGATAGGGTATTAAGTAAGGTACAAGCTACTATTGGGTTTGTTAGTGGTGTGACAGCTCCAATATTGGGGAATCATAAAAGGAAACATACTCCCAACGATATAATTACTGATATTAGGGCACTTTATGGAGTTGAAATTTCTTATCAGCAAGCATGGAGGTCTAAAGAGCGAGCATTGGAAATGATCAGGGGAAAGCCTGCTGATGGATATAAACAGCTGCCAAGATACATATATATGCTGGAAACTGTGTATCCAAATTCATATATAAGGATGCACAAGTCAGAAAAAAATGAGTTTATGTATCTATTCATATCATTAAGGCCAATGATGAGAGGGTTTGAATTCTGTAGGCCTGTTGTTGTTGTTGATGCTTCACATCTTAGTGGAGTTTACCGAGGGACATTTGTATCGGCAAGTACACTCGATGGGGCAGGTATATTATGTTGTTTATGAATTTATTTATTTTTTGAAGTAACTTTAATATTCTGCAATATCTAGAATAATTTTGAACTAGAACATATATGATACTAAATAACTTCATATCATTAAATATATTTTGAACTAGAACGTATATGATACTAAATAACTTTATATCATTAAGGCCAATGATGAGAGGGTTTGAGTTTTGGAAATTAATGTTTTGTGTTTCTATGTTAGGTTGCATATTGCCTTTAGCTTATGGAATTGTTGACACGGAAAATGATTGTTCATGGATATGGTTCTTTCAACAGTTTAAAAATGCATTTGGTGAGAGAGATAAAATGTGTGTTGTATCTGACAGAAATGAAAGCATAAAGAAGGGTGTAAGTATTGTTTTTCCAAATGTTCCTCATTTTGCATGCATATGGCACCTCTGGAAAAATGTTTGTTCAAACTTTAGGAGAAGCAGGTCCATACTAAGTGATCTATTTTATTCAATGGCAAAGGCTTATAGAAAAGAGGATTTTGAAAAATTGATGGCTAAATTGGAAAAAATAGATGGCAGAGTAAAGGAGTATCTTGAAGATGCTGGGTATGAGAGGTGGTCTAGGTCTCATGCAACAGTGAACCGTGGAAGAATGATGACTTCAAATATAGCTGAATGTATCAATGGTTGCCTTGTTGATGCACGGCAACTACCTGTTATAGACTTTCTGGAAGAAGCTAGAATTCTATTTGGTTCTTGGAATTGCAAAAATGGAGAAATAGCATCTTATACAAAGGAAACATTAGGGAGGAGATTTGAAGAAATATTGATTATAAACGCTTCAAAATGTGCAACAATGAAGGTACATATTTATCTTACAAGTATTATGTATCTAACTTTACTTCTAATTATATTGTTGTGTATACCAAATGAAAAAAACATGTGATATATCTCTAATTTGTAAACAATTGCAGGTTGTTGCATCTTCTGAGTTTATTTTTTCAGTGTATGAAGGTGGGATAAGATACATTGTTTGTCTTGAGAGAAAAACCTGTTCATGTAATAGATTTCAACATGATGAGATACCTTATGCGCACGCAATGGCCGTTTTGAAGAAGAAGAATATTAAAGATGTACACCCCTATTGCTCTGATTACTATAAACATGTTGCATTAACAAATACTTATGTAGTTTCAATGGAACCAATGCCAGACAAAAGTGATTGGACAGCTCCGGAATGTGTTTTGAAAGAAGTTGTCTTGCCACCAACATACAAAAAAATGCCTGGTAGACCAAGAAAAAAGAGGAAGAGAAATCCTGATGAAAAGCTAAGCACAAAAATGAATTTTTGTGGACGTTGTGAGCAAGAAGGTCACAATATAAGAACATGTACTTTCTTTCCAAAAGATTCTTGGTGATTACTTTTTAAGGATTTTCCTGCTTCATGTGTACACATTTTCTGGATATTTTGAATATGCTAATAATATATTATCATTTGGTGTGATTTTAACTTTATCTAAATGCTACAAGAGACAAACTGTTGTTTGATACTAAATATATTGAGATAAGTTGTTTTATACATAGTGCAAAACAAATTGTATCATTTGTTGTGGTATCTAACAACTGAGTTATGTGATAAGTTATTTAGTATCATATACGTTCTAGTTCAAAATATATTTTGTATCTGATAATAAAATATTGTTGTTTTTTATGATTTAAATCAATGTTATGATATTCAACCTGTTAAAGAATACTACATATATAGAACCTTAATTGTTTTGTACCAATTGTAACATATACACAAATTTGTTATTTGATACTAAAATGTGTATCATATAAATAATAATAATTTGGATATTTTGTATCTGATACACAATAAGATATTACCATTAGGTGTGATTTTAACTTTATATAAAAAATTGCTGATTTTTTTGACTTAAAGCAATGTTGCAAGATTCAACATGTTAAATGATATTAAATATATTGAAACTTAATTGTTTTGTACCAATTGTAACATATTATTTGATAGTAAATGTGTATCATATACATAATAATTGAATGGATATTGTGTATCTAAAAATAATATGTTATCATAATTTGTGATTTGCATCAAGGCTACTACATGTTTTAATAGATACTAAATAAATTGAAAATTAGTTGTGGACCCAATTATGGAATATATATATAGTATCAGATATTCTGTATCTGATAGTTATATTGTAGCGGCAGTATTGGTGTATAAGATACATAAATTGGAAAAATAATTTAAATAGGAATACAATTTTTGAGAAAAACAATCTTCAAATTAATAATTACTTAGAAAGATAGTGTTGGAAAGGGAAGGAATATTACAAAATACTAATTAATCGTATCTTCAACACAATACTAAAACATAACTATTCTATATTAATCAGTCCACCTTCTGTTGGTGTAGTGTAGAAACTCTTTGGCCTTGTAGAATCATCGTTATCGCTAACATATCCCGCCTTGAACTTGTCCATACCATACTTCCATAACAGTGTTGCATATCTATTGCGAAGATAGTCACTCCGAAAACTTATAGATGAAATGCTGATTTCGTCGCTCAAATATTCAGCAAAAACAGCTACATACATTTCACAATCACTGCAAACAAAAAGTAGATACATTAAAAAAGTGAATTAAATATGTAAGTAAACAAATTATTTTACAATACTAACATGCTATCGCTTTGTTGTTGCATAATGTCTTGAGCATATTCCACCACAAACGACTGTTGTGGACCCCACAGTTCACCAGTTTCCTTGTCTTTGTACGCCTCCATTGATGCCCAATCAGTTCTCCCCGTTTTATCAAAGAACCCACTATCATGAAGATAGTTTGGAAGAATTACAGACAACTGCTTTATCTCTTCTGCATAAACTTTTTTTCTTGATCCCATAGACGAATCATACACTCGTATTAACCTTTCCTTTAAAACAACCACAGCCAACACCCAATGAAAATCTTCGCCACAATTAATAGGAATAAAAACCTCATCTACTAGATGCCATGGTAAAGTAGCTGGGATCGAAAGCCCACTTATGATGTCTTTGATAGACCTTTCGTAAGCAGATACTGTAACGCCACGATCAATATGTTCCTGTGTACTAAAAGTATCATCTGCAGGAGAGCAATGATACCTCTTGTATACAATGTCGATCTATGACTTGAACAAACAGTTGACCGTAGTGTATACGTACTGATCCATGCTTCTTAATTTTGACTTCTTACGTAGATAGTAAAAAATTACATCTATGTGCTGTAAAATAAAGAAAAAAAACATATTATATAATCAGCACAATCTGAAACAAAAACGATACATAGAAGAAAAAGAAAAAAAAATCAATAATCTGATACTTTATTTTAAATTAAACATGTTACATTTGTATCATATACATAATTTGAATGCTTAACACACCTGATCAGTCCATCATTTCATTGGATATGACATAGTATAAAACCAGTTCTTGTCAGCAGGACATGCGACAACAAAATCCATATTGTCAAAACCAAATAGAGCAGATTTGCCTCTATATTTGTCCTCAAATGGTTTTCTATAAGAATGATTAAAGTCGAAATGAATGTAATATTAATTTTAAAAAATTATTATAAAGATACATTAATAAAAAAAACTTACTTATTCGCATGTGTTCTGAGGAGTCCCTTTTGTATCCAATCTAAGAACTCTTGCATTAAACCTGACGAGAGTTGATATGTGATATGACAATCTTCAAATGGAGTGTATGGGCGGATGCTTTCGTCTATTTTCTCCTTGCCCTTATCACTTGATCCAAAAGAATTCACATAGGGAGACTGCAAAACCTTTGAAGGCATTCTGTTACACTGAGCTTGAGTTTTTGTATTTGTATTCGATGCAAGCTCATCTCCTGGAAGTTGGGTGGGTATCTGGCTTTCAGATAGGAAATCACCACTTCCAGTTAGGTGGAGTACACTCAGAGGTTTGACATTAATTGGCTGGTTTGGAAGTCCATATACAAGTGCATCTATGGCTACTTCGGTTCTAGACGAAATGGATGCCGATGTGGTAGAATCCTATATTATGTCAAGTAAATAACAAAAATATTATAATTTTCATAAAAAAAATAATACCACATCAGGGAACTGTTTGCATTTTCCAGTAACAAATTACAACCATACCGATGTATCAACAACTGTTGGATTTGAAGCATGTTTTTCAAATTTTTGTTGAATTGTACCTGCACTATCATCCTAATAAAGAGAATATCAGATACTATTATGTTTTTTTCAAAAATAATTAATGTATAATAATAAAAACACTTTTCACTTACCACTTTCTTATCATGAATAATCACATTTACAGAAGGATCATTATGGAGTGTTTTGGGTAGAAGCCCACTTGACTCTTGCATTTCTTGTTCCTTAATGGATGAATCATACTTCTGTGTTTGTAAATTTATATGTGCAAGATAAAACAATTAAAGTATAACACAAATTAAAGTATCTGGCAATGTTAGAATAGTAATGTGCATGATACAAAAGTATAGATATAGTATCATATACATTATTAATGTGTAAAGTACATTCAGTGATACACAAATTAACAACGCATATTTCATAAATTAAAGTATCAACCATTAAACATGATATATTCTTAAACTATTTAAATGATTGAAACATATAATAATGCATGTTTAATTAATTTAAGTATCATATACATACACACCTTTTGATCAGTGTCTTCAGAAACCTTTTCTTTTCCAACCTCCACAGCGGTTCATCGACATCATCAACAGTTGCAAAATCAATATACCATAAAGTTGAGAAGTACAGTATCATATACATTATTAATGTGTAAAGTGTAAAGTACAGTCAGTGATACACAAATTAGCAACGTCTATTTCATAAATTAAAGTATCAACCATTAACCATGATATATTCTTAAACTATTTAAGAGATTGAAACACATAATAATGCATGCTGTATTTATTTAAGTAGCAGATACTTACACACCTTTTGAACAGTGTGAACAGAAACCTTTTCTTTTCCAACATCCACAGCAGGTTCAACAACATCATAAACAGTTGCAAAATCCATTTGCATGGGTGAAACGGTTTATTGATCGAATTTATCAGACTTGGGTTGTGGATCAACACCACCTTTCTCTACAGAATCATCCATCTTGTCTGACGATGAAATGCCTTTAATATCCTTCATGATCCAAATAATCAGTATACCATAAAGTTGAGAAGGAAACCAAAAAATCAAAATACAACCTTTTCAGTTTTGTTATCTTTCGCGCCAACCGATTTCAACAATTTAGACTGATTGCTTTTTATTAACTCCTCAAGTGCTCCAATTTTATTTTCAAGAGCTCCAAATTTGTTGTCAACCTATACTCAAATTAAGCATATAAAATTGAGTTAATAATGAATAAACAATTGTTTAAATCTAATGTTTACTTACATAACCCTTCATGTACATTTTCAGATCCTTCATTCCTGCACTGTCAAAAGTTGTTCTTCCAGGGAATGTATTATGAGGAACACCAGATACATTATCAACTTGTTTTGGTTCTGAACTTGGAGATTGAAATGACTACTTTGGTTGCTCATGTGGTTGTGTGAGGTGGGACAAATTATATTTATGTGGATGTACAACCTTTATTCTCTTGCGGGGTGGGTTAGATGCTGAGCTAGGTACTCGAGATGATCTCCTCAACAATTGTTCCGGAGGTTTTGATGAGAAGTCTTCAAAACCAGGAACCTCATCCGATTGCACCTCCTCATTATTAACAATTGGTGAATCTGGTCGAGTTGAAGGTACATGGTTGTTACCCGGTAAATCAAGTGATATGATTTCCTCAGAAGTTGGCTGTATGTTAGAACAATCAATCTATACAAACAAATAGTAAAACAACATTAAAATCAAATTAATAGTGTATCGCAAACTTTAAAAAATGAAGTAAAAATGTTGTTATGTAGTAATTACCTCAGTAAAGATGGTATCCATGAACATCTCAAATTTGGGCTTTGGAGCAACAACTTGCCAATTGCACATCCTTGGTATACCATTTCCTTCTTTAACGGCTATCTCGTTATTTAGTACAGACGCACATTCATATATTCAGACATTCAATGCGTATGGAAGTCCATTCAACCGATACATTTTTTTGGTGGGGGTATACTCTTGTCTAAAAGATTTCATTAACTTTGTAAAAGCCACTTGTCCCCACGGGTACTGTTCATAGCTACCATCTTCTACCATGAAGAAATCTTCAATAGGAATTGGTGCATCACCAAGTTGGGAATACACAAATGTGTGAATGAAAAACAAGACAGCCATATGAAGGGCATCATTATTGTTGTCCCAACCACCTTGCATAAAACGATCTACCAGGCGACCTTTATTCACATTATAACTTGGACTAGGAAAATATCTTTGCACAAGCCTACTGGTTTTTGAAGCTAGATAATTAAAATCTTTGACATTTCCTTTACATCTCAAACCAGTAATAATTGCAAACTCTATGATACTAAATTTTAAGACATTCCCTGTGGCATGACGAATGTGAATTTCATTATCTAGATTGCCCTGCTCAACCTCTAACATATATAAACACTTGGTAATCTGACCTTGATAGTTGCATGTAGGGATATTAAGGTATGGGGCAAATATGGTATCCTTGAATAACTCAATACCTTGGTCCTTTATTGACAGTACTAAATCTTCAATATAATTGGAGTTGTAGGTAGGACCAAACTTTAAGCAGTTCATTAGAATATGTTTAATTACATAACTGACATTCTGCAATTACATAAATGATTTTTATCAATCATAAAAAAAGTATATGATACTAAATAACAAGAAGACATAATATGTACACAAAATCAATTATATTGTATAATTCAATGTGATACAAATATAGGTTCTTTTAGGTATCATTTGAAAACTTATCATTAACTATGATTCACAGTACAAAAACTGAACTAGATGCAAAATTGTTGAATTAAGCAATTTTCTTATATACAATAATATTCATTTCATTTGATACTAAATAACAACTACTTCATAAAAAAACATAAATGTACACAAATTGAATTGTTCCTTATATACAGTGACCAAAATCTAACCTACAAAATAAATGTGATTTAATTACTTAACTAAGATAAAGTTCTCCTAACTTTTTATACAATAACAGTTAACAAACAAAATCGCGAAAAAATATTGTATCTGAGAAACAACTACATATTTCACAGATGATACTTAATAAAAAAATAAAAAAAATATTTATCATCAGATTTTAAAAAAAAAAACAGGGGTAAGATATATGATAAAAAATTTGAAAAATTGATGCTTACATTTGGTAATGTTGGTCGAACAACGGGAGGGGCAACCTTTCTACCCCTTTTTTGGAGGGTTTTCAGATCTTTTGAAGTAGTTGCTTGTACTTTCATCTTCAATTTTTTCTTGCTAGAACTTGAATTTGTCATGGTTATCGGAATAGACAACCTTTTAGAACTGAAACCTTTGTTGTTCGAATCTTCTGAATAAAACATTAGAGATTAGTGTTGGATGTTAGATTCATAAAGCAAGATAAAACAATTGATACAAAATAAAAGAAAAAAATGGCGAAAATTACAATGAAGACGATGAGAAACCCTATTTTGAACTCTGAATCCGGTTGAAAAGTGATAGGATTCTTTTCAATTTCAAAATTATTTGAATTTGATAACTGAAATTTTAATGGGAGAGATTTGAGGCGAAATTTAGGGAATGGGAAAGATCTGATTTTGCTTCAAACTAATAAAGTATCCGATTAAGTTGAATTGGGGGAAAATAAGGGATTTTTGTATTTTAGTAAAAGAGTAGGGAAATATTGAGAATATGTAAAGAAGTGTTGTGTATTTAAGTAATTTGTCCTAAAAATATTTCCCTGCCCAGTTTTATGTTTGTATAATGTATAATTTATGTTTGTATAAAGCGAAAGAGAGAGCGAATTTTGATATACAAATATTTTTGTCAACGATTTATACAAAGAGAGGCTAACAACAATTTATACAAATGGTCTGCCAGCGAAATTATACAAATCTGAAGAGGAGTCAACAAATTATACAATTGCTTCTTTTTGTATATATGTATAGCGAAATAGACATAGCTTTCAATTGTATATGTATAACGAATTATACATATATAAGTTTGCTATGGAGCTCAATTATGCAAACTTTGTTATAGCATACAAATATGATTTTTTTGTTTGCTATATGTGAAAGTTGCTCTAAAGCATTATTAAAAAATATAATTTAAATATTTTTAAATTTATTTAATAAAACTTTAGTTCTTCGGTGCACCGTAGTTTCGGGACCCTTACACCGAACTCCGAACCGAAGTTCCGAAAAAAAAGAACCGACACCAAACTGAAACACCGAAGAACCAACACCGAAGAACCAAAATAGTTCGGTTTGATTCGGTTCGGTTTTTCGGTATATTTATGCCCACCCCTACTCTGTTGTTACTCTGTTTTTTTTACAAATATGTCATGTTTGTCTCGATCGTAGTTATCTCTTTGGTGAAAGTAGATTGTCAAAAAAACACCAATTAACACATAGTTACATACTGGAGAAGGAGAGTATAGAGCACTGTAAAATATACTTTCTTCATCACAAAATAAGTGTCGCTTTAAAGCTCATGATTTCACATCCATTAAGAAAATAATAAACGTAAGATATAGTTACATACTGGGACAATTTTTTTGGTCGTTGCTAAAACAACATATATTTCGATTTTTGAATAGCTACCATAGGAGTCTCCTTTGGTTAAAAATTGTCTCACTAATACAAAAACTACACTTCAAATTCAAAGGTACAATCTGCACAAGTATAAAATACAACCGACAAATAGCTAGCATAAAATAGATAACATTATTATGATTAGATCTTGTAT
>JAJOOH010010951.1:0-21416 GCA_029582605.1 Solanum gracilifrons | reverse complement strand
TAGATCTAGGGGCTACTATCTCCTTTGTAACTCCTTATATTTCAGTCAACTTTAATGTTAGTTCAGAAACTCTTTCAGAACCCTTCTAAGTCTCTACTCCAGTTGGTGACCCAGTTATAGCTGACGGATATACATAAATTGCCCTATCACAATCTCTTAGAAAGTCACCTCAGTAGATTTTGTATAGTTATAAATGGTAGACTTTGATATAATTCTAGGCATGGATTGGTTACATTCCTGTTATGCCTCAATCGACTGTAGAACTAGGATCGTTCATTTTCAGTTTCCAGACGAACCAATCTTAGAATGGAAGGGTAGTAGCTTAGCGTTGTCGTTTCATTTCTTATCTTAAGACTAGAAAGATGATCTCTAAGGGTTATCTCTATCATTAGCCGTTGTCCGCCACCTATACCAGATGAGTGACCCTTCTGAGTCGAGCGACATGCTTGTGCTATTATTACCCCCTTGACCTAGTTTTGCAGAAGGACAATCTCAATCTGTGACCAGACTGACCACACCCAAATCATCATTCCCTTCCTGCAAGACACTCGCTCGGATGGTTCTTACCACACTTTGGAAAAGTTGGGTAGGTTCTGGAGCCCAAAACACTCCCCTGAGACTTAGAGCCTGATGCTCTACTTTTCTGATCGTGTCAGAACTTGGAGGATGGAACACTAGCTGATGAAGGTGCTGGAGTTGAAGACTTTTGCTGAAACTGTGAGCGATTTCCACCATTTCTGTTGAGAATACTCATAGTTTCCTGTTATATCCTTCTTATTATCCTTAGCTTGTTCCCTAAGCTTTTCTCCTTCAACTTGCTGAGCATGAGTCATGAGCCTGTAGATGTTCATATTTTCCAGCAACATAGCATTCCTACGCTCTGTTTTTACTAAGTCAAATACTCCATATAGAAACTTGTTCATTTGAGCCCTGGAATCGGCAACCATGTGAGGAGCATACCTGGAGAGTTGGGTGAGGTTGAGTCCATACTCTGGGACTATCATGTTACCTTGCCTCAAATTCATAAACTCCCGAGCTTTTACCTCCCTCAACTCTCTTGGGAAGAACCTATCCAGAAAGGTCTCACTAAAGCATTCCTAAGTGATAAGAGTTGCATCTATACCCTTGTTCTGTTTGCATTGAGTATACCAAATATGAACTACATCCTTAAGCTAATAGGATTCCAACTCTACCACATCATTACATGTCACTTGCATCACTCAAAATACCTTCTTGACCTCATCTATGAAATTTTGGGGATCCTCACCAATCTGCGATCCTACGAACTTTGGCGGATTCATCCTAACAAGGTCCCGAACCCTGGCTGCCATTGATCCATCATTAGAATTTGAAGGAACTGGAACCTGTTGGTTGTTCTGATTAGTCACACTTTGAGCAAAAAGCTGAATGGCATTTTGAAACTCATACCTTACGCACAACAAGAATATCAAAAAAGTGAAGTTTTACTAAAACACTTCATAGCCTCCCTCTCATTAGATTTGGTATACTTCACACCCATGAAAATGACTCTACTTATTGCGGCTTTTTAGTCATCCTAGGACACTTAAACTTAATGCTCTGATACCAAGTTTGTCACTCACCGAAGCTACCCCCAGGACACGGACACGGGACCTAGAATCATGAGTGACCCCAATCTAATCCTGCTAGCATATCATAAGCATACTAAAAAGAAATACTTAATTAGAAACATATCATAAAGGAAAATGATGGAGAATACCCATTCTAAATGTGAAATAAATAAATATTTAGAGTTTAACAACAGCTGAAAAGTCAAACTCAAATACTAAAGCTGAAACTAACTATGTCTGAAATAAGCCTCTAACTGACTAGAAGTGCTGGGACGTGCCCCAGCTAAATCAAGCAACACTGAAACTAAAGACTACAAATAAAGGAAATATGTTTGTCGTCCTTGAGAAATGAGGACTCACCATTGATGCTGTAGAACTGGAGACTGGGAACCAATCTATGTGCGATCTAGAGACTGAGTCATTTTCGTGGGTGGCTCCTTCTATACAATTTCTTTATTCGGACCGTCATTGGGCAGGCGTAGATGGAACATCAGGGAATTCTGACTAAGTGTGGAACTACGGAGCAACTGACGGACCGTATGTCGACCCACGAGCCATTCTGCACATCCGTTGATGGATTTAGAGAGTTGAAGTTCCAGTACCTAATAAAAAATCCTAAGTGTTGAGCCACAGAAGGGGACCTATGGACCATAGATCGACCCATGATCCGTAGGTCAGAGTCGTGAACTGATGTCGCGTTCTAGGCATCTTATTTCTTTATTTTGTTACCTTTTTATTTAGGATTTGTTTTATATAAATAGGAGTTATAAACCTCATTTTTGGTGGCTAGACAACATTGTTTACTTTTAGTTCCTAGTGTTTTGGGAATTAACTAGCAAACTTTAGCAATTTGATTTCCGAAATTTGTTTTGTAAGATTTTCACTTTGCAATTCAATTGAGGATTACGGGTTTTCATCTATTCTAACTGTAAGTTTATGAATTCTTTCTTCTCAAACATGAATTGTGAACTCTCAAGCATGAGTAGCTAAATCCACAACTAGGTTTGTGGTATCCATGAGCAATTAACAATGTATGAATAATAATTAAGTAATTGTTGAATAATGTTTATGTATGTATTGGCAATTCTTTCGCTTAGAAATTTTTTTAACGGTTGCAAACGTTAGAACTCACCTCGTTCCTACTTGTCGTACAACGAAGGTAATGAATGAGAAAAAGATTAACAACAGAGATTTAGTGGATTCTATCTAATAGTCTAATATCAATTGGTGAGAGAGTGAAAAATAAGCCATACATTGATGTGATGTCTAATATGAGGTAAAGGTAAGAGTTAGTAAAGTATACACTCGTAGCCGGACCAAGGTGCGTAGTGAAATTCTTTATTTGGAGGACCAATCACTTAGGGATACCTAACTTACCAAGTTTGCATGTAAAACACTAGCAAAAAATTACTATTTTTATAATTATTACGTTAAAAGTTTATGGGGAACACATATACCCTAGTTTCTCTCTCATATTGATAACTTAAAGTTTGAATCCTTCTTACTTGTTACTTAATGAACAACCTGTTACTTGCTTACAAAACCTCCCCCCTTTTAATTACTTGTCTCGAAAATAGTTTGACTAAACAGATATAATAGTGAGTTAAGTTTAGGTTTGAACCATATTCCTTGTGGTATCGATCCCAACCTACAAGTTGAGTTCTTTATTTGACAACGATCGCTTATACTTCTTTAATAGAGGTGTAATTTGAGCATATCAAATTTTGGCGCCATTGCCAGGAATTTGGCTTTTAGATAAAGTGTAACTACATTATTGAACTTTAGTCAATTATTTCCTGATTTTACGTTTTTTTTATTTTTGTTTCCTACAGGTTTCTACTCTAGTGTATGCCAAGTACACAGAGTCGAGGCGAACCATTGACCCCCTACGATCCTGAGTTGATAAAAACATTGAGAAAAATGAATAATCAAGGGGTCCATACTAATCCAATCATTGAGCAACATAAGGATGGAGATGGCTTATTTCACGGAAAAATAAGGTGTGGAGCACAAGAAAAGCTAATACTGGAAGAAGCACATTCATTGTTCAAGCCGCACCAGATTAATCTAGTGATGACATTCCTGAGGAGATTGCTCATATGAGGACAGAACTTCGGTTGGTATTGAAGCATGTTAGTGGAAATGCAGAAAAGGTGAATGCAGTAAATTACCTAACTAGAACTCCACCACCACCAATTGAGGAATGCTGCTATGAGGAGGATTCGTAATAGGTAAATTATCAGACGGGGGGTTTTCGAGCCAACGCCAAAGTTTCCAACTCGGATAATTGCGCCAAGACCAAGGAAACCAAGGTCAGAATTATGGAAACTACAATAGAGAGGCATACTATGTCGGGGTTGGGAACTACGTAGCGACAATAACTACAACCGGAATAACTATGGTAACAGGAATTATAAGGCCGGTCCCTATGTTCCTCCTGGCAATAGAGAGGGTTGTAATAGTATGTCACAAATTGTGGATATGATGTAAAAGATGATGAAAAGGTTTGATGATACTGATTATAATGTGAAAGAAATGTGAAATGGCCTGTCTGGAATCGGTCAAAAAGTTGATTCCCATGTAGTGTCGATCAAACAACTTGAGAAGCAGTTTAGTCAGTTGTCCTACAATGCAAATCCACATCAGCCTAGCACACTTTCTAGCAAGACCATCTAGAATCTGAAAAATGGTGGGCATTGTATGGCAGTCACTACCCGCGAAGGAAACCAAACCATTGATCCACCCATGTCGTCTAAGGTTGAAAAAGAGGTAGAGAATGACGAAGATGAGGTTGCAGTTACTGAAGGCCCAAAAGATAGTACTGAAAAAGAAGCTGAGGTGACCCAAAAGGTTGTTCATATGCCTAGACCTCCATCTCCATTCCCACAGTGATTGGTGAAGAAGACTGAAGAAGGAAAATAACACAGGTTCATAACTATATTGAAACAGCTTTCTTTCAATGTGCCATTGATTGAAGCTTTGGAGCAAATTCTTGGGTATGCGAAATTTATGAAAGATTTGGTGACCAAGAAAAGGGTTGTTAGTTTTGAGAATTATGTGAGGTTGCAACATTGCAGTGTTATTGCTAATAGGTCATTTGTGAAAAAGAAAGAGGATCCTAGAGCTTTCACTATTCCTTGTACCATCGGTTTTTTGCCACTACAACATTTTAGGCTTTTAGCCACCCCTTTAAAGTGTGGCCTAAACTAGCAAAAAGTGTGACCTTTGATAAAAGGCAACATTTTTTTACTCTAGGCAACTTTTTTTTGGGGGTGGCCTAAAATGATGTAACCTTTGACATTAGGCTACACTTTTCATGTGTTACAGTAGCAGCTATGCTTAAAAAGCGTTGCCTATGAGGTACAAAGGCCAAACTTTGTAGCATCTCATTGGCAATACTTTTATTTGATAAAATTATACTTTCTAGCGTGACCTTTGCTTTGCTATTGGCCACACTTTATAAGTGTATATTTTTATATCTCTTCAAGATCACTTATAAAGTGTAGCCTTTTCAAATGTATGTACTACATTTTATAATCAATAAGCCACACAATTGGCATCCCTCTAGCCACATTATTAAAGTGTGGCAACGGTATTTAAAATTTTTATAGCCACAATTTCTAATTGAAAAATAAAAAATTTGGTTTGGATAGATTCACTAATCACATAATTGTATAATATAAATGATCTCAAACATCAGATTAGCTAATAAAGAGTTCAGTATATAGATTTACAATAAACTTCGAAAAAGATGTCTTGTACTACATACTTAGAAGGAAATATTTTAAAGAGGTGTACTAGCAATAAATTTCACAATCTATTCAAACATATATAATAGTAGTTCAAAAACACTATATCGTTGGCTCCAATATATTGAGTTGACCTGGGGCCATTACTCAAATTTGATCACCTCCATTTTCCTACACATTCAAAAGAATATTAAATGTTATAAAAAAAATTCACACTCGACAATAGTCATGGTTAATCATCCTATGAGAGCTTTGGAAAAAGAGGAACAAGATGAATCATGATAGAAGAATCAATTTTTATAGACTAGTAAATCATGTACATACCAACATATGACAGTTGATTAAAACCAATTATCCTAGTAACTGAGAAAATCCTCACTAAAGCATATAACAAACATTCTCAAGCACAATTAGAAGTACCTATTCACATTCATACCTTTAGCACCCCTATTGTGCCAAAATATTCAGCTAGCATATCTTCATCTGTACGAAGGGCAAGTTACAAATATACACAGAACCATTTAATGGAGATCCTTTCCCTGAATAGCTTGCCATTTATGCTCCAATTTCATCAATTTCACTAACACAATAAAACCTCCAAGAACTGGATAAAACAAAAACCTCGTATTAGTCCGGCTACAGTTTCCTTGTCCTTAAAAGTAACTACATGCAATTACATTAAACTGAGAAAAGCACCAATGTATGTGATAGTCAAAGGACAAAACCACCAGAAATCCAGGGAAAACTAAAGAATTTTTTTTATATAAGGTAGGGTGTAGGGTGGAAGTTTGGATGAAGCACAACTTATAGGTGGTGGGATGAAAACATAAATGCCACTTGGTGGAAAATTTTCCAAAACACAGTTGGGATTAAGTTAATGTTTTCTTACTGCAATCTTGAAATACATTAAGGAAAGAGCTAAGTATTTATGGTCCTTTATGACTACATAATTTCAGGTCAATGGGCTAAAACCACGTGTAACATACAATACTTTCAAGTATACCTAATTTGAGAACATGATGATATGAAGAAGATGACAATATTTGAATCACAAAACTACTGCTACCTTCAACTAAAAATGTCACATCAGAAAGCGTAGAATTAGTTACGTATTGCTCACCCAGATAGACCTGCATAAAAAAATGCACAAGGAGAAAATAAGGAAAAGAGATGTAATATAGGATCAAATGCATTGTCTAATTACTGCACCATGAATAGTTATGAACGACCCATAAGTCAATTAAAAAACTAACATACAAACTAACAAACATGAAAAGACAGAAAGACGACATACAAACTAACAAACATGAAAAGCTCAAATAACATTATTAATTGGTGAAGAAAGTGAACATCAAGTAAAGTTTGGCGAAAACAGCCTATGGAATTTGTCAACACGGGAACCCTCCTCAAACAATCACCAAAGTGAAGACAAGTTACTCCCAAAAATGTAAATCCTCAAAATTTAGGGATTAGCAAACCCCTCATATTGCCTAAATGATTCTCAGAATACACCAAGCTTGCCAGTAATTAAGGGTCATTGAGTGAAGTTTTTGGAACTCAATTATTTTGTATTACTACTACCATAGAACAATTGACAATGTCATAGAACTGAATAAGAGATCGACAGAAATACCAAATATTGATATATACACCCTCCCAGGAAAAAAAATAATGCTCAGTGAAGCAAATGTAGCATATCAAGAGAGGGTTCTAAGGTCTTCTACCCCTCAATAGCATAACAGATACCAAGAACAAATAAAATACATATCATATTCTAAATAGATGCTTTCTCATAATAAACTTGGTATAAACGGTAGCATATAACATAAGAAGGGTAACAACATAGGAAGGAAACTGGACCACAAGATGGGAAGAAACTGTACGACCAGAGCTTCTATGCAGTAATTCAAATCGTTGGTAAAGAAGACATTGTTATAACTTTCAAGTCTTGAGGTAACACTAGCAAAACATGGTTTGACATATGTTTATAAAGTAAATGGTAGAAGCTTCACAAATCATCACAACCAATGATTAAATTTGAACATCAGATGGTTCAGCGTGCATCTTCGTAATGCTTGATGATAATACGAACATAGCTTAATGTTAACTTGATATGAGAAACACCATGTAACAGTGAAAACTAAATAATACATGAAAAGGGTTTGCAACAATGATACCTGCATAGCTACTAGTAAAATCAACAGTGTCTCTTGCAACTGTTGTAGTGGTCTACGAGGCTCAATTGCAGAGTGCAAAAATTGTGTCTGAGAGGGCAACAACTCAATGCTTCTACAACAAGTGTGTCTGGAAGCACAAAAAAAGGATGTTTTTTCATATCCTTTGAAACAGGTGTTTCCAGAATATTTACTTCCCATGCAATAACTCTAGTTGTTATATCCTTTAGGAAGAAAGAAACACATATACAAAAAGGAAGAGTAAGTCAACTATATCAACTTATAGTTTAGTCTACTGAGTCAAAAGCAGGATTGAGTTTTAACCTTATCCATTAATATACCACATAGTAATGCATTTGAGTCAGTCAGTAATAAAGCATCAACTCTGCGAGCAGCCATCCTGCGGTAAGCATCATGAATGCTTATAGAATCAGGTTCTGTTAGAGCTTTAGAAAGTGAAGATTATTTAGATCTAAAATTGCATCTAACAATTTACCTGACCAATTTAAATGGATAACTAGTTTAATCATCATTTAGATCTAAAATGGCATCAAAACTCAATTTATAGCACCTCTACAGATTACCGGACCAATTTAAATGGATAACGAGTTTAATTTTTATGTAACATAATTAACTAAGATTCTAAAAAAGTGAAGATTATTTAGATCTAAAATTGCATCTAACATTTCAAAAATGCATAACTTGAAAATATGACTATATAAATTATGATTTTCAAATACCAACAGAGTGAGTATGATGAACGAGAAAAAGGATGCAATATATGAGTCGAGTGACTGATTGTATCTCCATTGCCAGAGCTCGTATTTTCTACCCTAGATTCCTCAATTCCTCCAAACGATGTAGGAATTCTTGACGCTTTTTTTTCAATTTCCCGATTGAAGGCAATGAAGGACTAGGGAAATCACCATATGTCATCGAAAAGGAGAAAAATATACAATGACGATGAGATTTGTAGAATAGTGAATTCTTTTATTTTGGCAAGTCTGAATTTGTTTCCTTTTTTAGTTGCCTATGAAAATAAACGAGTGCCAAAGAGAATGTCGCACTATAAAAGTTAAAACTTAAGACAGGCACTGTTCAGTCTATTCTTGCATTCAAGTTTTGAAACTAGTAGAGAGTAAAGTTGTCTACATGGTGCTCTTGACACTTCAAGCACCCAGCACCACACTTTATGGAAAATAAACTAAGGAGGTCTTGATCATACGGTCGAAGCACTATTGCATAACCTCCCAAATAATCAATCCAATTGCATCTATTGGATAAGAATTGAATCACCTTACAAGTAATTAGTCAGGATACAAATTGTGATGTACCAAAAAAAGTGTGTAAATTATCTCAATGATATGAGAAAAAAGTCAGTATATAATTATACAAAACATGAGGTAAAAGGCTGAGATACGTTTAACCCTGCACCTGCTCTGACAAACATTAGTGAGCCTACAACATTTTTCAAGAACAAGCTGGAGTGAGAAAACTGACTTGGTGATTCACCAAAGCTGGCTCCATCTTTCAGGTTATAACAGAACTTGCGCAACAAGTCAATTTGCAGATACTGCCTGTTGAGTATCGTTCAACATAAAGTGGTATTCTCACCCCAAGTTCCTTTAATCGGTTAACTAAATCATAATGAAATTCAAAGGTAAGTTTGTATTGTTTGTTAAAATCCTCTAGTACACTTGGATGGATCCTAAACCACTCTCCTAACAACTTGTGTACATGAGAACGGATGATTCTCCAAGGCACTGGATATCACTCATAAAACCTCAAATATTCTATCAGTAACGCAGCCTGATCTAGCTTATCATCTTCCTACATTTCTGCAACACCCAATCCTTATTCAGCAGTTCGATATCCAGCAAAGAGTGCTGGATTCTCAAGAAGAGGATCTACTGAGAGTGCCCTATCATCACCAATTTCTTCAAAGTCACTATAAGTTTGGGCTCGCCTAGCTTCTTCCAATGAGACCACGCTCTCTCTATCCACGACTCCCTTTTAAGTACCCATTTGGACGATTCAGAGCAACAACTGTGTTTCTTCTATATTTAGAGCAAGAGCAAGATGTAGGGTTTAGGGTATGAAATTTTTATTTGAGGAAAAATGTTTTGATTTGGGGAAAAAAATAGCTCCTATTTTGATTTAGATAAAGAGTAGCTCCTATGTTAATTTGGGGTAAAATGTTTTTTAGAGTATATTTCTTTCTATAGAATTTTTCTTTTATGAGTCCCTTTATTGACAAATTAGAAATTGGGGGGCAAGTTAATTAAATTTGAGGGAATACAATATTTTAGTGAAAATTTTAGAAAAATTATAATGCTACACTTGTAAAGTGTTGTTTTTAAAATTATAAAAATAGAACACTTTAAAAGTGTAGTCATATGTGTAAATAGGTGTTATCAATTATGTCATAATTTGACAACGTTTATAAAGTGTAGCATATACTACTAAAGAGCATGTTTAACAAGTGTTGCCAATATTATCGTTGCCAAAAGCTAAAAACTAAAGCTACACTTTAAAAATGTACCCAGATATATTTTTGGCAACACTTTATAAGTGTTGTCTGGATTTAGTGCGGCCTTAGGACTAAAATGGTGTAGTGTGCACTTTGCGAAGGCTTTGTGTGATTTGGGTGTCAATATTAATTTGATGCCATTGTCGATCTACAAGAAGTTAGTTTTAGGGGCTCCAAAACTGATTGTGACGCATCTACTTATGGCCGATAGAATAGCGAAGAAGCCTATTGGTGTTCTCCGAGATGTCCTTCTAAAAGTGGAGTCGTTCATTTTTTTGGTGGATTTTGTTATATTTGACTGTGAAGTTGATTTTGAGGTTCCTATCATCTTAAGGAGACAATTCTTTGCTACTAGGCATGCCTTAGTTGATATGGAGAGAGGGCAGATGAAGTTCCAGCAGAATAATAATGAGGTAACTTTTAATATTTGTAGGTCTATAAAACAGGAAAGAGATCTCAAATCGGTATCAGCAGTGAATCATATTGTGGAGACAGGTTCTGAAGTGTCTATTGAAGAGACGTTGGGTGTTGATGCACTGGCAGTGGAAATGATGAATTTTGAGGGTGATGGTATTAAAAACTATGATGAATTAGTTGCCGCACTTGATAGGTTCAAATTCCATTCCAAACCAAAATGATTGGAGCTAGATATCAAGAATCGTGACTCTCCGTCCGCAAAACCGTCTGTGGAAGGTCCTCCGAAATTGGAGCTCAAGGCTATACCATCTAATTTGAGGTATGTATTCTTGGGGAAAGATGACACTTTATCTGTAATCATTGCTACAGATCTTAGTGGGGAACAAGTAGAGGCATTGATATATGTGTTGAAGAGGTTCAATCGGGCTATTGGATGGACTATTGCGGACATTATTGGGATTCCTCTTAGCATTTGTTCTCATAAAATCCAACTCATGCCGGACAACAAGCCAAGTATTAAGCACCAAAAGATATTTAATCCACCTATGCAAGAGATAGTCAAAAAGGAAATCATAAAATGGTTAGATGCTGGATTCATATACTACATTGCAAATAGTAGTTGGGTCTGTCTTGTTCAGTATGTACCTAATAAAGGTGGGATTGTTGTGGTTCCTAATGCGAGAAATGAGTTAGTCCCAATGAGGCCAG
This sequence comes from Solanum gracilifrons, assembly GCA_029582605.1. Classification (NCBI taxonomy): domain Eukaryota; kingdom Viridiplantae; phylum Streptophyta; class Magnoliopsida; order Solanales; family Solanaceae; genus Solanum; species Solanum gracilifrons. The sequence continues at coordinate 10,249 of JAJOOH010010951.1, read as the reverse complement.
TGATTGGATGGAGAGTATTCATGGACTACCGCAAGCTAAATGCCTGGACAGAAAAAAATCACTTCTTGATGATGTTAATGGACCAAATGCTCGATCTTCATGCTGGTAAGGGTTGGTATTGCATTTTAGATGGGTATTCGAGCTATAATTAAATCACCAAAGCTCCGGAAGATCAAGAGAAAACCACCTTCACATGTCCATATGGGACTTTCGGTTTCAAAATGAAGCCATTTGGGTTGTATAATGTTCCAGTGACTTTTTTGAGGTGTATGATGTCAATATTTTCAGGTATGGCGGAGGACAGGATTGAGGTATTTATGGATGATTTCTCTGTGGTAGGTGACTCATTTGATGGTTGTCTGAAGCATCTACCCGAGGTAATGAAATGATGTAAAGAGTGCAATCTTGTTCTCAATTGGGAAAAATTCCACTTCATGGTTAAAGAAGGTATAGTTCTAGGTCATCATATTTCTGAGAAGGGTATTGAAGTGGATACAGCTAAATTTGAGGTAATTGAAATCGGAGGGGGCCACACCGATTGAATCACAGGCTAGCTTAGAGTAGTAATTTGGCTCATGTTCTAGCTGCAGCACCACCTCGTCCTCTGATGATGATAGCACGGTAGATATTCCAATGACCCCAGTTCTGAGCCTACATTGGTTGCTATGGAATCTAATAGGTGATGTGTGCATGGCCAATACTAGATTTACACCGATGCTTTCATGATGAATGAGCACGAGAAGATGGCCCGACTAGTCACTGAGGAGCGTCGGGTTCTCACACGTAGTCTCCATACTACACCAGTCATCAAGGATCTCTGTTGATGGCATAGATGTGAGTGTATGTCACAAAACCCTGAGATATACATCGAGGAGATAGTCCGAGAGTTTTATGCAACTTATGCTGCCCCGGTCAGGAAATCCATCAGAAAACGGCCCAACCCATCGCCTCAGCCTCCACTTCAAGCCACACTAGTACGAGGGTTCCCAGTTGACATCTCCGAGGCCACGATCCACCGATTCATCTATGGACCAGCCAATATTTTACCGATTAATACGATTAAGTATGACTACAAGATGGGTATCTTACAGAGTGGAGCATTTCAGCGAAAAGTCTAGCAAAGGGAGTCTCTTTTGAAGTGGTTAGCCCATCACATTGCTGATGATGGGGAGCATGATGAGTGGGTTCAGACTCCTAGCATGGGTATCAAGAAGGCAACATTAAGCTTTGCTGCCAAGTTCTTCTGATTGCTAGTTCAAAAAATCGACTGTCCCTGACTCAGGCGGACAATGTGGTCACACGGGATCGGGCCGTGATGATCGGAACCCTTCTAGCAGGATTTGAGGTTGACTTTGCCCGCATCCTGATTGAAGAGATTCATTATAGGGCCTTCAAGGCCACCACCAGCCTTCCCTACCTTGCACTAGAGGCTTCCCCTACAGAGGAGGCTGATGTTGTGGTGATGTCTACTCAATTTGGCAATTCCATATCACCTCCAGACTCTTTTCGTGCTTCTAGGAAGCGCCCCCGCTCTGACCGCACTGCCGACACTAAGGAGGCCCGCCGATTAAGAAAGAATGAGCACCAACAGCTTTAATAGGCACAGAGAACATCTATAAAAGATGAGGAGTTGAGACAGCAGCGGTCCCATGAGGTGGATATTTGCCCATCTGGCAATGTGAGCAATGCTGAGGGTGTTACGTTAGTTGATGAGAGCGCTACTGATGGCGTTCCTAGAGTTGATCCAGCGGGCTCCAAGAAACCAGACCCACCTATTTCTTGAGAGGTAATCGGCGCATATGCGCCACAGGTTTGCTTCACCATATGTTTTACTTTTGATTTTTGTGCAATAGGGACAAGTGCACCTTATTTTGTTCGGGGTGGGGTAAATGAAGTGTGAGTGATAGGGTGAAATATGACTAACCTAACCCATAATCCTCTCTTGGGGTTTTCTTGCCTATGTTCTTTCCCCCCAAGAAACCTATTTAATTTCTGCTGAACCGGCATGTTTAGGAATGTATGTGTATAAGTAAAAAATACATGAAAAGCATTATAGCATAAAAAGCATGAAAAAAAGGCCCGTCCAAAAAATTTGAAATGTGCTAGATCTTTAGGCTTGATAAGTTAAATGCATTGGATCTTAATATGACATGATAAGGAACCAATTTGACTTCATAACTTAAGCTAAAATTTGAGTTGGGTAATCGAATAATCTGATAATGAAACTATGTGCGAATTGTGTGTCAGAAAAACTTGAATGTTCATACAGTGTGTGCCAATCTAGAACTTGCCTAGTTGGTCCTGATAAGATAAGCTAGGCTAGAAGTTAGGAAATGATCATAGGCCTTTGTTCAAATAAGTCCACTCAAGCCTAAGATGATCCAACCAAATGAAATAAATGTTCCCTTTGATCCAAATGTTTGAGCCTAATATAGAACACTTCTTTCAATTCACCTAACTCACCTTCCCTAAAATAATTGTTTTGGCCCTGGTCCCTCCTTGGATATGTGCGCCCTGACTTAGGCCAAAAGCCTAAGTTGAGGGTGGCTAATTTAAAAGTTACTTTGATCTTGGCCCTAGTTCGACATTGGATAATTTGTACCTCAACTCATGCTAAACACATAAGTTGAGGGTTGCTGTGAAAATTGAAACCAAAAGAAAAAGGGTATGAAAAAAGTTTTCTGTTGAAGAGAGAAACAGAAAAGAAAAAAATGTGACTTTGTGCAAAAGAAGCAAAAAGATGAAAAACAAAAGTACTGAAAGAAATAATGAAAGATAAAGTGAAAGAAAAAGAAGAAAGTGAAAAATAAGAGCTATAAAGTCAAAAGTCTCATCTGTGTTAAAGAAAGTCAAGGGAAAGAAAGTAAAATAAAAGGATGTCAAGAATAGGTTGAGAAAAGAGGTAAAAAGCCAATGTAATGTGAAGGAGGGCAGAAAGTCACTAAAACGTAACCAAATGTACCGTACCTGACCCTCAGCCTACGTTACAAGCTAAGAAAGTCCTATAGTAATCCTAGAAACTAGTTTGGAGAGTCTAAGTTGTGAAAATAAGGGCAAGCCTATGGTATTTAACACTAACTGTAATTGAAGTCACTTCTGAGCGTGAGTGTTGAATGAATCCTAAAACTTGAAAAGCATATCTATTGTGTGTGAAAAAGTATTTCTTTTGAAGTGAGGGCACTAGTTACATTGTTGGAGAATTGATTCCTTGGTGATTGTGAACAATGCATGTTGTGATGTATGTTGGTCAATCTATGTCATGTTTTTATCCGTATGAGTTAGCTTGTTGAGTCTAAAATTAAAAGGTTTGCACTATGGAAATAGAGTGGATTGAAAAAGCCATGTGATTGCTTGAGTTTGTATGTGTGCTTCTACACAAGTGTCGTTTAGAGTTTTTAGTGTGACGCTTAAAGACAACCAACAAGTTTAAGTTAAGGGTGTTGACGTACCGTGAGTTAACGGTATTTTTCATGCATTTCACTTAGAAGTTGTGTGTGTTTAGGGCTATATTCTATTAGAAATGATGTGTTTTGTATTATATTTGCAGGAAATAAGCTTGAAATGCAGTTGATGGAGATGATAGCTGAAATTATGTAGTAGGAGCTAGCCACAGAAATGATCCAAAGTACTGAAGGTCCTGTGACGGACCGTCGTTGGGCTGGCATAGATGAAGCATCAGGGAATTCTGACCAAGTATGGAACTACGGAGCAACTGACAGACCGTAGCTCGACCCACGGGTCGTCCTGCACATCCGTCGATGGATTCAAAGAGTTGAAGTTCCACTACCTGATAAAAAATCCTAAGTGTGGAGTCAAGAAAGGGGACCTATGGACGGTAGGTCGACCCACGGTTCGTAGGTCGGAGTTGTCAGCTAATGTCGCATTCCATACAACATATTTCCTTATTTTGTTTCCTTTTTATTATGACTTGTTTTCTAGAAATAGGAGTTATAAACCTCGTTTTGGGGTCTAGACAATCTTGTTTACTTCTAGTTCTTGGTGTTTTGGGAATTAATTTTCAAACTTTAGCAATTTGATTTCCGAAATTTGTTTTATAAGATTTTCACTTTGCAATTCAATTGAGGATTTCGGGTTTTCATCTATTCTAATTGTAAGTTCATGAATTATTTCTTCTTAAACATGAATTGTGAACTCTCAAGCATGAGTAGCTAAATCCACAACTAGGGTTGTGGGAACAATGAGTAATTAACAATGATTGAATTATAATTCAGTAATTCTTGAATAGTGTTTATGCATCTATTGGTAATTCATTCACTTAAAAGTCTTTTTAACAGTTGCAAAAGTTAGAACTCGCATCGTTCCAACTTGCTGGACCAAGGACGTAATGAATGAGAAAAGAATAAACAACATAAATTTAGTGGATGCTATCTAATGGTCTAATGGCAATTGGTGCAGGGGTGAAAACTAAGTCATACATTGATGTAATGTCTAATCTGAGGTAAAGGTAAGGGTTAGTAAAGTATACACTCATAGCCGGACCAAGGTGCGTAGTGAAATTCCCTATTTAGAGGACCAATCATTTAGGGATACCTAACTTAACAATTTTGCATGTAAAACACTAGGAAATGATTACTATTATTAGGATTACTGTGTTTAAAGCTTATGGGGAACAAATACACCCTAGTTTCTCTCTCATATTGATAACTTAAAGTTTGAATCATGCTTACTTGTTACTTAATCAACAACATGTTACTTGCTTACAAAAAACAACCCCCTTTTAATCACTTGTCTCAGAAATAGTTTGACTAAATGATATAATAGTTAGTTAAGTTTAAGTTTGAACCATATTCCTTGGATCGACACCAACCTACAAGTTGGTTCTTTATTTGACAACGATGGCTTATACTTCTTTAATAGAGGTATAATTTGAGTGTATCAAGGACTTATAAGTCTATGGGGGCACGTAGTTCTGGGACTTGAGAGTGACTGACCCTAGTCCACTTGGTATTAAGCTACTCCCAATTGATTATGAAATTAACAATTTATGATTTGAATTTCTCTAATATTGGGTAGCTCAAAATACTGACATGCTAACTGAAAATGTAACATTAATGTACTGATAATGAGACATTCAAATATGAGGCATGTATAACTGAGATAACTGACCTAGCATATGTAATTCATGAATTAAAAGAACTACATAAATACGGTTCTGAGTTTATGCATGAATCTGGGCAAAAACGATACTACTCCATGATAATCTGATTAGGAACATCAAGTAACTAATCATAATAATCTGCTGAAATTCTAGAAACCCTAGGTCTAGATAATATGGAGGGAATCAATAATCTGACTGAATTTTATGGACCTAATGGGTGAAAGGAACCCACTAGTGAAATCCCACATACCTATTGACGAATTCCACGGAGAAATCTTTCGATTTTAGGGTTGGAACTGATGAAACTCGTTGCGTTCTTGAACTAGGGCTTGGTCGACTTATTTGAGAAAGAATTGACTAGGGTAATTTCTAATTAGTTTACTAGGCTAAATCTGACCAAAACCATGTAATTTAGGGGTTAAACGACGTAGTTTAGGGGTCCAACGCCTAAGAAAAAGACCAAACGACTCCTGACCTAAAAGTTGTTGAAGCCACCGACTGACCAGGCTGACGGACCATGGATGGACCGACGGTCCGTGCTGGTCGGCCGTCGTTCGGCTTCAGAGGCTGGGTTCTGGGGCCATGATCCACGGACCTGGACCACGGTCTGTGGGTCCGGTCGTGGTTCATGCCTTGGGAATTTTTTGGGTTGATTCTCAGAAGGGTTGCAAGTGGTGAACCATGGACCACCAGAACAGACCGTGGGTCACCCTACGGTCCGTGGGTTGCACCTGCAACTTTTGAAATCTGCATTTTGGTCTATTTTCGAATAAAGGGAATTACAAAATGGATATCCTTATTGGTTGTGGATGTATCTTCTTCGTCTTGTAAGTAGCATGAGCACTACATAAATTTTTATTTGTGAAGAAAAAATTGTTCTAGAATAAAATCTTATTATCATATTATACTAAAAGTGGGAGAAATTTTAGGCAAAAGTTAGATCATCATATGTAATATATCATATAAAATATATTATATTATATTATATGTTATATTATTATTATTTTATATTATACTAAAAGTGAGAAGAATTTTAGACAAAAGTTATATTACCATTTTATCCCTACATTAAATTTAAATGTCATAAATTATTTAATAAATTGAATATTAATAGTTAATCATCATATTAGTACATGAATCACTCACCATAAAGCCTCTTGAATATTTATTCTTTGTATTAATTTTATTTTCGAGTAAATACATGTCATTTTTGTTTTGTTCATCTTCCATTTGGAAATATGAATAACTATGCTTGCCCTACACAAAGAAAAAAATTAAAACCATACAGACTCATCTTATATTTTTATGTCTGTACAAATATTTGTATTAATGTGAAGTACATTATATAAATTTTATTAGCACTAACGGTCCATTATGTAAATATTTGTAACTCCCACTAATTTTATTCATTGTAGTTTTTACTCCTACCTCTCATCCTCATCTCATCCATGATCTCAAATTGATTAATATCATATTAATGACAACTCATTGTATTCCTCAATTGTATCCTATAAATAGTGATATTTGACACAATATTATACACGCTTAAAATAGTTTAAGAAAATGAGAAAATCTCTATGCTCTCTTCTCTTGTCTCTTTTTATTTGTTTTGTTAATTATTTATGTTTCTTGTTTGTTGTTACTGTACAACTTTCTATTATTTTGTTATTATTATTATTATTGAGAATTTAGTGGATTGTTGCTTTGTATACATTAGCCTAGCATGTGATATTTTAGTATCCTCATTTGAATATTATTTTTGTACCATAGTTAGTTATTTTTACTTCATGTACTTTGAGTCAATATTATGATTAAGAATGTATTCTTTTTATTAGGAAGATATACGTACTTTTTGTAGTAAAAATGATTGATTTTTTTAATAAATACCAATATATTTAAAGGGGATAAAATGTGTCATTTATAATTTGGGTTAAACTTGCGACACACGTTTCTAAAAATAGTACACCAAAATGAAGTAACAAATCTTCAATCCTCACTAAATAATAACATGTGATATAAATATGTGATAGACAATGTATCAACAAGCTAGTTGTGCACAGGTATCTAAAGTCTATCTATATAAAGACTACAAGTTTTCAACATTTTCTCAGCACCTACTTTTCACAACTTATAATTGCTATTTTGAGAAAAATAAAAGATGTGTTTGAAAGGAAATTTTATTGCTTCAATGGAGGTAAATTGTGGAGGACATTTGATGCATAATCTTTTACACACTAATTCTCATCATATAGCTAATATAAGTCCTAGACATGTTAACCGTTTTCAGATTCATGAAGGTGAAAGAGTAAAAATTGATTCGGTTGTTAGCTGAAGTTATAATGAGGATAACACATATTTTCCTACTCCTATCACTCAATGCGATTTACATACATCAATTTTGTTTATTAAAGTGTATTCCATAGTATGAAACATCCTTTTTAAGAAAATGATCTTGAAAAGAGTTATTTGATGGTGTTTGATTACCATAAATACATTCTAAGTAAACCCTCTTGCTTCAACAAACAAAATAACCTTTTTCACTTGTGGGCGAAAGTACTTTCTTCATGAAAATTATCTTTACATTAATTTTTTTTCTTATTTTCTCCAACTAATACTTAGGCATTACTTACTAATATTTAGTTACTCAAGAGATTCATTTTATCAAAACATTCTATGATTTGTTAATAGTATTATTAATCTTTAATAGAGTATGATTTAGGTATAACATTTTCCCCTCAATCAATATAACAAAATATTACTAATTTTATATTTAACAAAATAAATTCAACTCTTCAATTGAGATTTTTAAAAATAAATCCATTTAGAAAATGTAGACAATAAAATATTTATGAGCATTATATATTTTTGGAGTAAATGAAAATGAAAATCGAGGAAAAAAGTTAAACATGGTATGATGATAAAGATGTTATTTTGTAAATGTTTAAATCTTTAATGATGAATTGAACATTTGAATTTAAAATAACGTCTCTTGTATTTTTTTTATGTTGATAATTACTGTTGGAGAAAAGAAGTTTATTTAGCAAGTTATTGAAGTCATCGATCCTAAAAAAAATCAATTCATTGGAAAGTCATTGAAGGAGACATTCATGTGATGTATAGTTCTTTTACTATTGTAACATCTCATGAACTTCTGTGGACTATATTTTGTAACGACCCGAGTCTACACCCTGGACATGACCACCACTCGAAAACCATTGTTGGTCCCCAAGCAAATCCTCATCCTAGCTGACTACAAGTGGAAGACTAACTCAAGCAGGCAGAAGCTTAAAAAACCTGAATTCAATTCCAATACTCAACTTTAAAATAATATGATAAATACTGAATAGATAACTCTGAATAAATTAATATATTCAACTATCTATAAAATAGGCAACTTAAGTCTTTAAAACATTCCACAAAATAAATGAACAAACTTCTGAAACTCTATTGTCTATCTATGAAGCCTCTAACTGACAAATATGGAAGTCGGGACAAAACCCATGACATACTAACAACTGAAAAGTAAATGAAATCCTATGTAAGCAACGAGGCTCACCATAACTAACTAGAATTGCAACTGGTATCAACGAAGCGCTTGTTGATGATCCTAAATTCCTGTATATGCATCATGAAATTGTAATGACCCTCTTGGTCATTTCTGTGTTTTTCCCTCTGTGTGTCGTTTAGAGTGTTTCTGTAGCGACCCCAAGTCATTTATGACTTGTTGGGACTGACAGTTCGGTCACCTAGTCGTTTGTTTGGTCTTGGTGCGAGTTTTTGTGTTTTGGAGCTTATGAACCTTTAATGATCATTTTCGATCAAAAGTTCAAAAAGATGACATCGAAATCAAATTCTGACAATTCCATCAGCTCCATAAGGGTCATTTTAGTTCAGTAGCATAGTCAACATGACTCCCGAGGTTTTCAGTGTGAGTCGGTGCGATTAGGCGTTTTCACTTTAAGTTTAAGCTTAAGTTTGACTTTGGTCAACATTCTGAGTAAACGCGCTCGGATGAGAATTCTGTTAGCACGGTTAGCTCCGGAATGTCAAGGTTGGTTTAGATTGAGCCTTCTTTTGTGTCCCGAGGTTTTCGATATCTTTCCGAGCCCTTTTATGGTTTTTGACTTAAAATGGCTTTTGGAAGTGGGACCCACTTTTTATCGAGATAACCTTCGATAAAAATTTTGACTGCGCCGTTGAGTCCGTAATATCGAATTTGGTATGGTTGCATATCTCGTTTGCATGCACGGGGTTTCGAATGAGTTTGGAGCACCCCGTCGGAGTTTTTAAGTTTTGGAAATATTGTAGAAAATCTGCTATAAATGCAGAAAATCAGCAACATTTTCCAAACCTTCAAATTCTCATAACTTTCTCATCTTTTATCCGAATTAGGCGATTCGAAGTGCGAGAGCTTCGTATTTTCAGTGGCTTCGTTGTAGAGTGCTTGGAAGTTGTTGGGTGTGCATATTTCGAGGTAATTTCATGATTAACTTGACTGCAGTTCCTTTTTCGAGCCTATGTTCTTGGCATTCTTGTTTTGGTAATATCTCTTTCATTTTAGCTCGGTTTTGAGTGATTTGAAGTCCCACGTGTTGAGAATTGTTGAGACTTCATCGTAGAGTGTTCAAAGAGTGTTGGGTACCTTTCGATTCTCGTTTATTCCGAGTTTAGACGACTGTTGTAGGTTTTCTTTTAGTTGATTAAAGTGTGGTTTCTTGCTTATTGGTTTTTGCTGTGTTTTCAGCCTCGAATTGTGTTCCATTTTGGAACACAAGTTTGGGGTGCCGTTTAGGGTCTCTTGATGGAGTCAAATTTGAGTAGTTTTGTGCGGGTCCCACGATTCTCATTTTGACTACAAAATTAACCCGTGTCCGTTTGTTGTGATTTTGGTGTCTAAACGTCCGTAATAACGTTGTGACTCTATTTTGGATAGCGGAGAAGTATTTCGAGGTCGTTCGGATAAGAAAAGCTCCGGTAAAGTGATTTGGAGAGCGCGCGATCCTTCTTAAGGTAGGCTACGATTTCCTTTCTTTTAGATTGAGTTTAATTGTGTAAAAACATGTCGATTGGAGTGAATTAGGGGTGGGTACCAGTTTACTACCTTACTTTGATTAGATACCTTATGTTAGG
>JAJOOH010010950.1:0-10163 GCA_029582605.1 Solanum gracilifrons | reverse complement strand
TCCTTGGAAATTCGTGGATCTTTCCTTCGAATCTCCCATATCTTTAGTTAGTTTTGTTGTTTCTTTTCTTGTGCTTCCGCATTCTAATATTCAATTCTCTATTTGTGATCTCCTTTTAACCTTGCTGTTATCAGGTAAGTTGCTCGAGAGGGAACTTATTTCCATCTAAAGCTTAGCCTAGTCACTATTATCTTGCAAATTTCTTATTGAAAGCATGTACCCAACAATTCCTCTCAACTTGTATTGCGGTCACACCCTAAGAATATTTCTCCATACTTGATTTTCTTGTTAATTTTTGTTGTTTTTACTATTTGTGAGAAACACCCAATTCATACTTGATACTTTCGTGTCTCCCCCTTTAATTTACTATGTTTTTGTTCGTTAATGTCTTTAGCTACGATTAGTTAGAGCTTAATTTTATTTTTCTACCAATTCTCAAAACCACTCCCTTGGGACACACCCCAACCTTAGTAGGGTTAATATACTATCGACGATCGTAGACACTCATACCGTAGGTTAGTGTCATTGGTCACGACAAGCATCAGGGGCTGAGTGCAAAGGTATGGTCATTTAGGTTCATTGGCTATAGACCTCATGAAACTTGGTGTGAACAACACTTTCTTTCCTTTTCTTCGTCTTTTTTCATTTGTGCTACAAGTCATCCCATTATTCACTTTCCATGGACTGCTGGAAACCCCATTTCTTTTTGTATTTTCACAACTTTATTCCACAAACTTTTCATTCTTTTCTTCTTCTTTTTTTGTATGGATGGGTTCCATTTTTCTCAAAACATAAGTAAAAGGGGACTTTCTTGCACGTCTTGAATTTACCTTCTCTTTTCACCACACCACCAACCTAGGCTTTTGGCCTATGTTTGCTATTTAAACAAACCACAAATCATGAGGATTATGCGTAATGGATCAATCAAAGGTCACAGTGTTATCAAGTTTCTTCTAAGAGGAGGTCAAGGTGCAAATGGTGCTAAAAAGGTGTTCGCACACTCACAAGGTAGGCCACAAAAAAACGTATAATGTCAAATTGTTTCACACTCTTTAAAGTTGCCTAAGATCATATCAAGAGTTCACATCACTTAGTCAGCTGGACCAACGGGTCAAATTCTGGGTGCCATCACACATGGTTCACGGTTAGCTCATCACAAAAGGCATTGACACCAAAGTCAAACAAGACTCCACACTTTCTCTAGTGTGCAATGTTCATCACAAGAGACTCAATTCAATACGTGGCTAGACACAACGAGATGCAAAGAGTTCACATATTGGCCATGCAACTTCATTTGGCCTCATCGTAGCCGCACATTCATTTTTGTTCGATTATGAACACTATTCTAATTATCGATATTTGTAACAACCTGTATTATGCGTATGCTAGTTTTATTCATATGATACTTGACATAGACTTATAGTATAGGTGAGGGACCGTGCTTCTTATATGATTAGTGTTGGTTTAAACAAGCTCGGAAGGTGATGTAACACCTTGCACGTTTCAGCATGTATACTGCAAGTTAACTCCGACGAAAGTATTTAAACTAGAGGTAGTAAGGTGGTAATTGAGCTTAAAGTTGAAAGTTAAGTGCTAGGTCGAAGAAAAGGGGATTAATACTTAGAAAATGGAATAAAATAAGTGAGGTGCTTGTTGGACTTAACTAAGCTAGTAGGTGACAAGTAGGTGCATCACATACTAAGACTTTTTTTTTAGTTTTTACTATGTAATTGGGCCAAGTGCACTACCACCTACTTGCATTAATCTGGCCCAAGTTGAGTAGAAGGATAAGGGAAAAATGGACAGCCAAGGCCCAATAGTCTTAAATCCATAAGGGCCCAAGTGAAAAGTCCAAATAGGTGGACCACCTACTTGCATTAATTATGGCCCAAATTGACAAGAATAGAGGGATAATTCGCAGTAGGGCCCAACAAGTGTTGAAGTCCCCAAAGGCCCAACTTAAAAGGCCAAGTAGGTGGGGCCAAGTAGGTGGGTCACCTACTTGACAAATATATGGCCAAAATTGGTCAAGAAATTCAGCCATTAAACCTCCTTTTTAAAGGGATAAAGATCAGATCTTTTGCTCCATTTTTAACTTGCAAAATTTTCAGATTTCTTAAGTTTCTCTCTTGGCTTCAATCAGCAGCCCTAGAAAACCTTGGGTTCTTGAGTATTGCCCCCCACCTCCCCCCCTTTTCAAGTAAAAATTTGAAGGAGAGTTTCAGTTCTTGGAGTACAAGTTCAGAGGATAAATTCCCAGAAACTAAGGTAAGACTACTGCCCATTCTTGCCTCTCTTTAAATACAGATTTGGGGTGGAGAATTTTGTATATATTTATCAAGAACTAATGGATGGTGATAAATCCTTGAGTCAATATTCTCCTATTATGCTGAAAGATTTTGGGATTGATAGTGGCTGCCTTATGTATATTGTTGTTGGGGGCAGTGTGGGTATCTTGGCAAAGGATGTATGAAGTTATATTAATGTATAGAAGAAGGGTGTGGTGGTTCACCATTTGTGCAAGGGTTGTATGGGCCTACTTTCCGTCAAGTGTCTACTATTTTTATAGGGCCTTAATGTGATTAGCTACTAACGTCAGCTTAATCATGGCTTATATTATAGATTAGCACCCAAGAAGGGAGGCTGAATCGTGACAATTGGATTGGTCAGAAAATAACGTATGTAGGGCTATTCGATTCCATATTCCTTGGCATGAAATCTGATACTTGCGATTAATATCAATAAGTTAATTTCCTAAGTTCTATTCCTAGCAAAGGAAACATAGTGGCAATGTACGATATCCAAATAGCTAACAATATTTCCCCCCCTCCTAAGTGTATAGAATTACTTAATTTTACGTTCAGTACTCTATAGTCAATTGAAGTCAATTGTCTCATTTAAGCTCTCAAGTACTGCATTAATGTTACATAGCTCCTTATATTGTAGCTACTGTCCTAAAGTGTTATTTTCATGTCTTTTACTACTGGTCCGTATTTCCAAATCTCAAAAATGATTATGACCACCCAAAACAACAATCTCAAAGATTAAAGAATCTAAGTGAAGCATTTTGTATAATTACGGGGGTGGCAGCTCAGGGGCGAAAGCCTAGCATGGGCCGATCTCAATGGGTTTAGAAGGGTGGCAGCTCAGGGGAGGAAGCCTAGCATGGGCCGATCCTGATTTGTGTAATTTTGAGGACTGTTTCCCAGGGGTTAAAATGCCTAGCATGGGTCATCCTCTTCTGCCACTGATCAGCTGGTCATTCGTATTACATGCCTTATATAATAACACACCCCGAAAGCTAAAGACAAGAATGTAACATACATGATCCCACAAGAGCTAACAGAGGTGGTCCTCTATTCTGATTTATGCGCACATACATTGATACTTGGTTTCATTTGAACTCTTATTTTATATATGTAGTTTCCTTACATATTCAGTACATTTTTCTTACTGACGTCCCTCGTGGGGGACGCTGCATTTCATGCTGCAGGCACAGGTACTCCCAATAGTAGACCTCCTCAATAGGCGCATACGACACTCAACTACTTTTGGTGAGCTCCAGGTTGCTTCGGAGCTTTACTGAGCCCTTGGTAGATTTATTTTGGTATTGTATTGTAGTTAAGGGTAAGTCGGGGTCTGTCTCGACCTACTCTAAGGATTTCTTTCTTTTAGGGGCTTTGAAGACTTATGTATATGGTTCAGTTGCATCTTAACAAGTTGTGGCCTCAACGGCTAAGTCTTGTATATAAGTTTTGGGTCTACTTATGTCGGTTCGTATCGCCGTATCCCATGTGAACTTTTCACAAAATTGTCATAGTTACATGCATAGTAAACGCAGGTTACATGTTGTTTCTCTCGGGCCTTTAGGGCATCGAGTGCCTGTCCATCTTAATGGGATTTGAGGCGTGACAATATTGATCAAAATTGATACTCAAATATCACTACAAGAAAATCAGCCTCTAAGTAAGGGAAATCTAGTCCCTGAAAGTTCAAATCTGGTCCCTAACGAGCAATCGAGACCAGAAAAGTCTGGTCGCCACTCGTCCCAGAAATTGCCTTCGCTACTGGCCAATAAGGATGATTTCAAAAAATTGGTCCCTAAATGTTTTTGAGATGAAAAAAAACACTGGTCGTGAAATACTTTTAGAGACTGCATATCTAGTCTCAAATGGACCGTTGATACCTTGATATTCAGGTCGTTAAACCTCTTTTGCGACCTTCCACAACCTAGTCCTAGTAACTCTTTTGAGACGAGTGTGTTCTGGTCCTAGAATAGTGTTAGAGACAATTAAAAATCTGCTCCCAGATTAGCTCTAGTGACCATAAAAAAATCGTCCTAGAGTAGTTTTAGGGAAGAACAATAGCATGGTCCTAAAATTGCTTTAAAGACTAGCTTCAATTCTAGTCCTAGCTTATGATTTAGAGACGAGCAACAATATGTGTCCTAGATTGACCTTTAGAGACAGTTAATAATTATGGTTTGTAACTAATCACCATTGATCCTACAACCATTGATTATCACAAGAATCTAACAAATATCAAATTAATTACAACTATAAATCTGGATACAAAAGATGATATAGAAAGGGTTGCAGGGCGATAGAAATAAAGAGTGCGATTGATTACAAAAAATTTGTGAGCATCACATGATGTAAGTTTCAATATTTGCTTAATCAACAAAAAAAACTTAGATAACATCCAACGTTTTGCATAACGTTCATAGCAAAGTAAGGATGAGTTAGTCTATCTTCTAAGCTTGTATATATCTTCATTGAATAATGAACAAAAGTTGGGCAAAAAACTTAAAGTTTAGTCTTTGTCATGTGATGTCTAGGAACATCTACAAAATCTGCAAGAAATAAGAAAAAAATCTATTAGAAAAACTTTCAGATACATCAAAATTTAGCAGAAAAGTGTAAAACAGAGAAACTGGCAGCAACTTGGCAGAAAAGTGTAAAACGGAGAAACTGGTAGCAATGTTATGTTGCAGCTGTGCAGGAAGCTTTACGTTAAGTAGATATATACACCCGACACATACCAATAAGCCTCTCTAGGCGCACGATAAATGTGAAATGCATGTCCAAGGGAGAGTTATCATAATGGAGAAACAAGATTTGAGGTAAACTAAGGAAGCCAGTCAAAATTTCCCCTCTCTTCGAAAACTCCGAACAACGAAGATCAAAGTAAATTCAAGGAACCTTAGAAAACCAGACACAATGTATTAACAGCTGCTAGAAGATCATACCATCAATACCCAATAATTGACAAATCTAACAAAGACGATATCTAACTAACAATGACACTTAAAAAGAAAGGTACTTGTATTTCTGGAAAGAAAAATGCAATGTTAATACCAATCAACACTGCCTCAATACCAAACGAAGTTCGTATATAAATCCCAAACTAGATTGGAAGTTAATCCCTCCTTCAACATTCAAAGACTACACGCATGGAAACATACTGTGTTACTCAAACACTCCAAGAATACAGTACTTTTGGAGGATCTCAACATTTTTGGGTTGTTACAGCAATACAAGACTTGCAGAAGTAGCATGTAAGGCAGTAGATTCAAACAATCATAAGGGAACAAAGCAGATCAATTGGACAAAAGTTAAGCCGGATGAACAACAATTGGACAGAACACGGTACAACAGAAAAGCTTGAAGCAGTGTTGCAGCACTGCAGAAAATTTTAAAAAAAGGTTTGTGCCGTTATGAAGAAAATGGTAAAACAGAGAAGCTGGCAGCAATGTTACTTTGCAACAATGATACGTTGCAGCAGTGCAAAAAGAATATCTTAAGAGACGAGCAGGTTGAACAACAATCAGGCAAAAACATGGTAAAACAGACAAGTTGGCAGTAGTGTTTCCGCAGTGCAGAAAATTTAAAAATAAAGTTTGTCGTTATGCAGAAAATGATAAACAAAGCCCATCACAAATAAAGAAAGTTGAGAAGGGCAGATATTCAAAAACGGATCCCATCTCTACAGTCACTAACTCTAAAGAAAATAAATAAAAAAGTCAGGTATATTGTTACTAACTTGTTCAGCTGAAGAGGCAATGGTCGTCATTCAATTGGAACATATGATGTTGTAGGTAGGACATGTGATTGCTGAGCAGTGAAGAGTTCTTTCATTTTCATTATTTCTTTCATCTTATCTTCTATGTTAGACAAGCGATCATTTAAAGATTTATTTTCCTTATTCAAGGATTTGTTTTCTTCATTCAAGAATTTGATATCCTCTCGAGTTGAACGTAGCACAAACAATAATTCAGCCTTTGAAGAAGTTCCACCTTTCAAGTCTTTTGCCTTTACTCCACCCCCTAATCCAAATACATGGCTACGAGTTTGAGGTCCACAACATTTTTCAACAATCTCTATAATAGGTACATATGGATCTGCTTGAACCATTTCTTCGAGTTGAGCCTACAAAATATATCAAAGAACATTTTCAATCATAAAACATCAATTTTAAGTAATTAATATATTAAATTTACCAAACACTATATTAAATTTACCAAATGCACATGCTTTTCAATTGCTTCAAGTTCAACAAGCTTGTTATCTTTCTTACGAGTCTCAAAGAAAATAGTCGCCAAATCTGGTGGATTGCCATCTTTTCCTCCCTTTACATCAAAGTCAAACATGTCAAATAATACACCTTGTAAAAAGTCTATTTCGAAAAAAATAATTTTATGATATTACCTTTTGATAGATAATGTTTCTAACAGGCTTGCTACCAATATGATGAAGCATCTTCAATTTAGCTCGATTTGTTGCATTCCTGCTGCTTCTTGCCTGTATTTGTTCAACAATAAGTTTCTTGCCTATATTATTTCAACGACAATTTGCATTCTTGGAGGACAAACATAGAAAACGGGTGTGGGTCAAGACACCCAAAATCATCCTAAGAAGTTCAGTAGACTAGCAAAGTAGGGAAAGCAAACGACAAAAAAGAGACGCTAGCAAAGTAGAATATTAATTCAGTAGGCATACCTGAAAACTTTCAGAAGCAAAATGCTCTTTTACTAACCATTCCTATTTTTTTTGTCTACTCCCGTTGGGACATTCCTAAGAGATTGTTGGATTGGCTTGTCCTTCACATATTTTGCATGCAAGTGTCCTCTCCATTTGTTCCATAACTCATTCATCCATCCCAAGATATGATCACGATGATCATTAATATCAACACTCTCAAATTTATGCTACAACAATTGAAACATGAGTTGAGTTATTATCTACAAGCTTGATCTTTGTTTCTGAACAATTTGTTCACAAATTATAAAAATATTCTAAGGTACTTGATTATAGATTCTTTATCTATTACAATTGATTATCGATACTATCTACGGTAGATAAACTTCTAAAATAAGACACATTAGCTATATGGAAAAGAACACACGACATATCAGGTAGCACTAAATAATATGAATCATGTGTATACTTATTACCTCAACGGCTGCCCACATATGATTCAACTTTTCTTGCTTAATATCATGCCACAATGATACTCCCAAGAGACAAATATTACGATGACGGACAATTTTTCCCAAATGCCTCGAAAATGATTGCTATTTGTTCCAACCGTTCGATTATTGTAAAAGGTTACTTTCAGCTTTTGTCCAATTTCAAGTGAAGCAACTTCTTTGCACTTGTTGCTTCCTCGAACTTTTTTAACCTTTGTAGGATTAGATGAACCTACAATTGCATAATTTGATAAAAACTATAGAAATCAAATTCAATTCTAAAACATAATAATATATGAATTTAAGATATCATACCTTTTTCAGTTCTTTGAGAGTGTTTCATAACTTGATCACTAGATGGAGACAATGAAACAATGGTTTGCATATCCTCTTTTCCAAGAACATTACTTTTCATTTTTTGCATTTCTTGACTAGAGGAGAAGGTAGAACTCGATTTTGTGCTTTTAGAAGGAGTTTGCATATGTTGATTAGCACAAACATCACTTTTGTTAAAATATCCCACCTCAGATTCAGAAAATCCTAAAGATGAGCTCAAAGATCCAAATCTTCTTTCTAGTCCCTTTCTTATAGCTGCTGGACGCACTAAGCGTAATATAAAAGTTTATCAAAAAATTGAAAACATAACAGATGTGCAAAAAATACATGTTTGAAAAAATCTTACTTGTTTCAACTTCTTGGGTGCATTTCTTAACTTGAATAGCAGATGTAGGAAATGAAGTATTAATTTGCATGTTCTCTTTCTCATGAACCATGGAGTTCTTTTTATGTCCTTGTCCTCTGTTCTTCTCTATAGAACCTGAAAAAAAAAATAGTCATTTGTTTGAGATTAAAATGTTTGAAGGTTGGGAACTTTGGAACTATATGATAGATGTTCAGTCCGGATGCTCACTCCCATGGGATTGATGCTGCTAGAGATGATTTAGCTATTATGAAAGGTGGGAAACTGTATGGTCAGTGAGCAACTTTCAGACATGTTCATTTGGTGAACAAGTCCATTAGGAGTTTATACTGTCAAGACTTAAGACAGATGACCTACATAACATAAGACAAATTTAGCTAGAAATTCTTTATATTTTCTGGAGTGCGCATCCATCATTCAAGAGTACAGTTAAGACAAGGTGGGAAACACATATAAAAGGGTGTACCATGCTCAGAGTAGTGAAAACATTAAATATACGAAGGAGTTGAAAATGCTTCATAACAAATGCAACAGGGGATTATTTCTGAGACTGAGGCTGCTGTTCTGCATCACAAGTTCAGTCTTTTCCTCGATATTACCAGTAAACAACAGGTTTAGTCACCAGGTAAAAATCACTCACCAAGTAAAAATCAGTCATTTGTTTGAGATTAAAAATCAATAGGTTCAGTCATTTTCATCGGAAATGGTTTATATTCGACACCTCCTCCATGGTAAAATAAAGAAAGTAGGAAAATATTTTCTCTTCACTACAAATAAAGATTTTTCTTATGGTCTGAAGTAAAAGAGTACAAAATACTCAGTTGAGTGTTACCAGAAAGCATCAAAGATGCCTGCAGCAGCTGGAGTTAATGAAAAATTAGTAAATTCATCAGGAAAATCTGGAGAATGATTACTGGGTGCATTTTTTAGACCTTTAGGACAGAGGAACAAAAGGTGTTTTGATGGTTTAGAGACTCCAAACTACATAGCATTTTTTTATTTACAGGGTTCTAGTTTGGGGCATGACTTGTCAACAATCTTTTTTTATTACCAGGGTTCTAGTTTAGGGCATGACTTGTTCATCAAAACAATCCATCATAGTTCATTTATGTCGTTGTTAAGACAAACCTTCTAGTGCACTTAACGAGTAAGAGATGCACCAGGAACAAAAAGCTGAAGTCACAGAGGGTTGTGCACAGGCAAATGACTTGGTGATACAACTACAACCACATCTCCACCTCCATGATAAAATACAGAAAGCAGGAAAAAAAATTATCTTCAATACAATTAAAGATTTTGCTTATTGTCTGTAGTAAAAGAATACAAAATATCTTACTTGTTTCATTTTCCTTGATGTACTTGTTAACTAGATCACTTGATTGAGGCAAGAAACTCTTAGATGGCGTATTCCCTTTCTCACCCAAAGATTTAAGACCTCGTCCTCGTCCCTTTCCTATAGCACCAGGTGCGATAAATGTATATCTAATAGTACTCTTCATATTAGAACCGACCTCATTTTCAGCTTTCAATGGTTTTATCTTGAACCTGCAAAAAGAATCAAAAGTTAAAAATTAAACCTGAATAATATGTAACAATGTAGTTATAAAAGAAATTGTGCCATCATACTGTTTAACAATGAATATATATTCATAAATAGATACTTCACCTCATTAGTTCTTTTTCTTTTCTTTTGTGAAGGACTTCCTAACTCTACAATATCATCATCCATTTGTTCCACAATCTCATAGGAATCACGACGTTGAGTCTTCCTCACTACTTTCCAACCTTTGTTGGAATTATCATTAGCATAAAATACTTGAGATGCTTGACCTGCTAAAATAAATGGCTCATTTGTTTTCAAAAATCTGTCCGGATTAACACTCACAAAATCATACTCATCCTTTTTAACTCCTTTTACTTCATCATACACATCAAACCAATTACATCGAAATAAAACCACTCTTCTATCCATGACAAATTGCAACTCAATTATAT
>JAJOOH010010949.1:0-20221 GCA_029582605.1 Solanum gracilifrons | reverse complement strand
AAATTCTTATAGTTTGACTCTAAAAAGGAAATCATAACAATTAAAAGTGCATAGAGAGAGTAATAAATAGGTAATTAAATTTCAAGAAGTTTAAAATAAAAGGTTGAAAAAAAGAATTAGATAAACAACATATATTGAAAATTGAAAACATATAAATAATAAATGGGCCCAAATGAGGTCAAACTTTTTGGCTAATAAAGTAGTAGGTAATTAATGATAGTAATATAAATTTTAAAGGTACAACCATAAAAGAAAATTGTACAACACTATGAAGCATATATCATTCAACACTTGTCATGGAATATAGTAATATATAGATAGATTACAGAAAATGGGAACATGGGTTGGGGTGACTATTAATTTAGATATAAGAGATTTTTATTTTTATTTTTAAAAAAAAAACTTGCACGTGATGATTAAAAAAACTGAAACGGTAAACATTTATCTTTAGTTTTAAAATTAAAAATAAAAACAAATGTACTTTTAAATTGGTTATTTTATCACACAACTCACGTTAGTTTTAAATGAAATGTTTTAATTTAATTTTAATTATAAATACTTTAATAAATTTAATTAATTTCAATAATTTATTTATTTAAAAGGAAAATATTGATGTACTTTAATAATTATTCTTACTTTTTCATTTTTTAAAAATAAATAATATTAGTAATTTATTATTTATTCTTAATTAATAATTTATAATTATTTAAAAAGTTATTTTTTGTGCTGCTGACACGTGGCACTTTTTTAGTAATTTTTTATTTTATCTTAAGTAATAATTTATAATTATTTAAAAACCCTATTTTTTGTGGTGTTGACACGTGACACTTTTTCTTCTCCGATTATATATAGATAGATAATTAGATTATTTTGAGTAAGACATTTGAATCCAATAAATATTTTGTTGAAATTTTTGTAACTTTGTTATGTGCCTTTTGGGGTGAGGCACCTTATTATCTCCTAAGGAACCATTTGATCATAGGAATTATTTATTTATTTTGAATTTTATTTAAAAACTAATGTTTGATAATGATTTTTAAATATAACTTAAAATTGTATTTGGAATATAATATTCAAAATTCTATTTTCACTTTCATTATAATATTTATCAATTTATCCTAATTTTTTTAAACGATCACATTTTAAATTATTATTTTATATTTTCTAGGAAAACATATCTTTGAAAAATTATTTATAAATATTATAACTAAACATAACTTTATCTTTGACATTAAAGGTCCTAAATAAAGTGACAAAGTATTTATAATAATATGTAATAGTTTGTATATGAGATTTAGTGGATGTTTAGATTGATTTATTTTTGTGACTTTTGGCTTCTAAGCTATTTGTTAGTTTTGTTCGGGTAACTAAAAAAAGTGCAAAAAAAAAAAGAGTCAAAAGTTAGGTGCTCCAAACTTATAACTTTTAGTTTTTGACTTATAAACCACTTTAAAATAACTTATCCAAACACCGCCTTAATTTCTGACATTATGTAACTATCTACTTTTAGATATTATTCTTTAAGAGAAAAATTAATTGTATGATTTAAATAAATTAATCAAATTATATTATTTTGCTAGGTTTTAAAATTGAAGAGTATAAAACATATTAGATTTTTTATTTTTTTTTAAATCATGTTAAAAAAGTACATTCCCGTTTGGACATGCGATACGAAATCATAATTTGAAATCATGATATGAAATTATAATATGAAATCATGAGATAAAGTTAAAGTTTTGTTTGCACATGCAATTTGGACTTTTCATGTGTATGTTTTCTTATAAACATAAAAAATATCTCATAAGCTGTAAAACTATTAAAATTGTTCCATTTCTTTATACAATCATATCAAATAAGCAAAAGTTTATAAAATCATACACTATCACAAAACTATATATTCTTAAAAAATCCAACTTTTATTAATCAAATTTTAATTCAATAAACAATGAAATTAAACATAAGTTGTAGTGAACTGGTGTTTAATATAATCTACTCACATAGTACAACATAACATGCTCACGTTGAACTTGCATTTCTCAATCATATGACCGAGAAGATCAACCAACATTGTTACTTTTAGTCATTTGTTGATCAATTTAGTTGGCAAATTTTTTTGATAAAAATAATAAAATTAGTGAATATAAATGAAAAAGTATGAATTGATTTGAAATATATAATAATAAATTTTGTTGATGAAAATAATCGCTATATGAGATATAAATTTTCTTAGAAAGTAATGATATGAATTATAAATTTTATTTACATATGAAATAAATGGTCAGTAGATATAAATGTGAGTTTTCTTTTCAAAATATAAACTTGTTGGTTAATAGTTGTATCTGAAAAATCCCAGATCATGATTTTAAATTTTCAAATCATGCTTTTTGGAGAATTTGAAATTTCATATCATGAGATGAAATCATTGTGAGATCGCATGTCCAAATGAAGATTTCATCTCATAATTTCATATCGCAATATGAAATCACATGTCCAAACGCCTACTAAGTATATTTTGCACAAAAATATGATTAAACACTACTTACATTTTAAAATTTTCAAATAAGATAAATAATACTCCCTCTGTCCCAATTTATGTGGAACTTTTCGTTTTCGAGAGTCAAACAGTTTAAGTTTGACCGAGAATTCGTGCATGGAATTTTCAATTTTTTTGAAATGAAATTTACATATTTGTAAACTACGTAAAAAGTACTATAAGTCACAATAATTGATAATTTAAAATGTTTAAAAGATCTATGAAAATTTTCCGGCAAAGATATACTTGTTTGAATCTCAAAATCCAAAAAGTGTCACATAAAATGGGATGGAAGGAGTATTTAATTTTTGGACAAACTTCTACATAAATTTTATAGTTTTAGGTCTACAATTTTGTTTGGTGAATAATAATAAAATGAAATAAAACATTGTGAGACTCCAAAACAAAAAAAATTGGCCCATTATAGGACCAATACTAAATGAATAATAGAGAAAAAACTAGCTTTCATCTAGTAGAAAATTTTTGAGAAAATAATCAAAATGGTCCTCAATGTATAGGGTTTGCATTATTTGGTCCTTCATATATGTTCTTAATTAAAATAGTCCTTAATGTATGTTATAAGTGATCATTTTGGTCCTAATCTAACTCTCTTTAAAAAGTAATTTTCCTCGTCTTCTCTCTCATCTTTCTACTTCCTCCTGTCTCCTATCTCTTCTTTATCATATCTCCATTAAAACAAAACTGCCATGTGATAAATCTCAATTTATACTCGAAGGAGAAACATTTCCTAAGCCCTAACTCTTTCTGAATCATTGTTTCTCTTTCTTTTTGAACCTCCAGAATTCGCCCAACATGGATCGAAGTTATAACTCACACATAGAGTCGTCATCGTCGGTGGCAAGGAAGATGACTCAGCCGTCATGATGAAGGTTGATAAACTCCTTTAGATTTTCCTCTTCGATTTGTTGGGCGTGTGTCATCAAATAGGAGATATCCATTTCCTTAATAAACATGGCGGTGTGACACTCTTTAACCACCATTTCGAACAATTCCAACACAAACTTACTCATCCTTTCCGTAAAGTCAGTAACCATAATTGGATCATACTTAGCCAATTGAGTGAACTTCAACGCATACTCCTTCACACTCATATTTCCTTGACGAAGGTTGATAAACTCAAGAACCTTTGCTTCCCTCATCTCAAGGGGAAATAAATGATCAAGAAACACCCATTTGAATTTTTCCCAATCAAGAGGACCCACATCAATAGCCCTTTCTTCCTTCCATTGATTAAACCAAACTTGAGCAACACCCTTATGTTGATAAGCGGCCAATTTCGTCTTTTCCACCGGTGAAACTCCTATAATCTCCAATATCTTATACATCTCATCAATGAACTCTTGAGGATCCTCATCAACTTTCGACCCATGAAACTTCAGAGGATTCATCCTAGTGAAGTCCCTTATCCTTATTGTCGCCATACCCACAGTTGGGTTCATGGGAGCACTGATTTCTCTATTATCTTGGGTCGACATAGCTTGAGTCAAAACTTAAAAAGCATCTCGGAACTCAGCATGAGTCACTTGTTTGACCAAAAGATCAACAGAACTTGAGGAACCTCGGGCTCCTTAATCTCACCCACATTCCTTCTCACATAAGCTCTTCAGGGATTCATATCATGAAAAGCATCATATAAGAGTTGGGAGAAGGACTTTTATAAAGATGAACTCTATGGCAAGACTTTATAGTAGTGAAAAAGGTGGATTTTCCTAAATGCCTGTAGCCTACTATTCATAACAGTGGCGCGCTTCACACTTTATAAACAAGACTTGGTGTTGTTTGTCATACATCCTAAGATATTTTCTAAACCTTCTGATCTGAATACGCAGTTTGTCACGACTCAAAGTATACCCCATATATGACATGGTGGATAAGATTCTGAGAGGCCCTACACAAGTCATTTGATATACATTCCATACAATAGAAAATACAAAGAGAACACTTAATTAGAAAGTCTCATACCATAAAAGAGGTCTAAACATAAGTGCGAAATACCAAAATTTTCTTGACAAGCCAAACTAAACCAACATAGGAGTGGTTGGGAAGTAACTCATACACCACGTACAAAGTCTCAATGAAAAGAAATAAAATCAATAAAAGTCTTCAAGGTCTTGCCCTTGAAGTATGAGGACTCATCAATCCTAAGAAATGGAGTAACAATCCGAGCTCGCCACAAGCGGAAGGAGATTCGTTAGACCCTATATTATAAAATTATATAGGCACATGTATGCATTAGTACATGGAATGAACTAGGTATGGGGAAATGCATACGAAGACATAAACATGATCATATGAGGATTCAAATATGAAATGCATGATCAAACTAAAACATGAGTAAAAACCTTTAAATATTCATAAGCCATAAACAAGTTCAATGCATACTTAAAACATAATGAAACTGTCATAAACCCTTTGAAGATAACATAATTCATTATTTGGGATATTTATCGTTAACCGATACTAAAACCATGCGAGCTATAACATGGAATCCGATGGAACACTCACATCGAAAAGAGGATTCTACTTGACAAGGTAGTCTCCGTAACATTCATTCATATGCTATTTATGGATCCACTAGTTAGGTCACATAAGACATTCTTACGGGGCACATAGTTTGGGACAAGAAGGTTGCTTCTAAAGACACGACCTCTACTAATGGTAGAGCCTCCATCTCAAAGTACGCTCGGTGCTAAGTAAAATTCCAACAAAATTAGTCATAATCATATTCATATTATCATACTTGGAAAGACACAATTAAACTATCATAAATCATCATAGAGTAGCTCCTAATAATCATGATTCATTCATGTGTGAGAAAACCTTTCACACCCATGATTTCATAATATGTGATAAAAACTTTCACAATTTATTGATACCCACCTCATAAGCATCCTTAGTTCATAACTATCATTTTCATAAAACAAGCATAACTTTCATAATTTATACTACATAAATTCAGAAGTTTCCTTCATAAATTCATCGTCATAATCAAGTAAAAATCATGGATCTATATGAAATCATTTGGAAATCACATGGTTTAATCAAAACCTGCATAAAATAAGATTCATGGAGATTTTATGAAACCCTAATCAAATTAGGTGAAATTTAATTGAAGACTTGAGATTATTTAGGGACTCAATGTATGAATGAAATATGTTGGTGAATTCCCACACACCGTGATAATAAAGCCTAGCAAAGTAAGAGAGAAGGAGAGACTTCAAGCTTAGAACCCTAACTTTCTTCCTTGAGCTTGAGAGAGAATTGGAGATGATAAACTTGGATGGGAGATATGGATTTGAGAGAATGATAGGATTTGGGTAGTTTTAGGAGTTGAAAGGTAGTTATAGGTCTTAGAATTAGGGTCAAAACAATATAGTATAGACATAAATGCACATGGAAAGACCTAAATACCCTTAAGAAATAACTATCGGACATACTTACAGTTGGGGATCTACTATCCATAAGGAGGACTACAATCTATCTAGTCAAACCGTAGATCAACAACTGGAGCTTAAATATCTGATAAAATCCCATAAGTCCACTCTATGACTCATCGTTTGGTCTACGAACCGTGGACCTTACCCGTAGTCATCAAGTTACTTAAAAATATCCAAAGTCCAAACACCATTCACGAATAAGATCTACAACCTGTAGAGAATATTACGACCCATAGGTCCGACTCGTAGATTAAAAAAATCCATCCCATTCACTGTAGAACCCTCCTACGAATATCATCTACGACCCATCATTCACTCTACGTACCATCGTATCAATACGTAGGTCATACATCAGAGACTTGATATTTTCTAGAAATTTGACACAGTGTCTAGGAGACCTTTCCTACGATCCGTAGTTCAATCTATAGCACTAGATTCCTGCAACATTGTTGAACTTTTCAACCCAAACGTCATTCCAATTTTTTAGGTGTTACATTAGTCCATTGCGTAAAACATCTTGCATTAGTAGAGTCTTGGTAATGATTTATTTTGTGATGCACAATTGACACTATCCTTAGTGGTTGATTTCACGGCTTCAACTTGTGACCTCCAGATCACAAAGAGATAGCTCTATCATTGCTTTAATTGTCCATCCTTTTGAATTACCATTATACACGTAAACATTGTTTATTTTTATTTGTTTTTAAATTCAACTCGGTACTATTACCTTGGAACTTCATAATATTTATTGAGTTACAAGGTAATCTTGTAATAGAAACACATATTATGAAAACACTAAATAAAAGTAATAATAGACTCATAATATAAATGCATTAAACAAACGTGACAATACATGTGATAGTAGACTTATGATATTAAAGCATTAAATAAACATGACAATACACGTGATTGCTAGACTCATAACAAGAGAGCATTACAATACTCGTGATAAATCCACTGAAGCACCTACTATAAATTACACAAGTGTTCTTTCTTAAAATTGCCCATCCTTATTCAACAAAAAAACATCTTACTTTCTTCTTTATATTATTTTCTTTTGCAATGGAAAACGAGACCAACAAAGGCAAGCAAAAGATTGAAATGAAGTTGATAGAGTCCGAGAGAGCACGTGCTGTGAGTTTCTCAAAAAGGAAAAAGACTTTGTTCCAGGATGCAGCTAAGTTTGCAACTCGAACTGGAGCAGCAGTCGGTGTTATGCTCTTTTCACCCGGTGGAAAACCATGTTCCTATGGTTCCACAAGCATAGATGAAATAATTGATAAGTTTTTCAAAGTGAAACTAGAAGATCACCAACGTGATTATGCTGAGGGTAAATCAAATGACTTTGAGGCATTGGAAAATCTCCATAAAGAATTACAAGCATGTAACGAGAAAGAAAAAAAATGTATACTAATGCATACGATTATGCACCCTAGCTCAGAAGTACCTCCAGATCAACACATGAAGGAGTAGAAGTTGGCATTGAAGTTGCGAGTAGAGAAAATTCAAAAAGAAACACAAAGTGCTATTTTGGTCTAGCATCAGAAGTTTGATTTAAATGTTGCTCCTGAGCCAGAAGAGGATGAGGAATCTTAAACTCAGAGTTTTCATGGAGTTGATAATTGGAGTCCTTGAAATTGAAGTCATGCTGGGAGAAGACTTTACTAGCGATCGAGTCTTCTATTATGGCCAATTCTTGCTTTTTTATTAAGTCACTTGTTGTTAGTCTTCAATTATTCATTTATATGTGGTTTTAGATTATAAAATAAAAGATTATGGAGTTCTTATGTTATTAAGTTAGTTGTATGTCATCCTTAGTATTTAATGATGCTTTGTGTTGTCTAGATTGGTAAATCAATTAAAGTTTTTTTGAACAAGTGAACATTGTCAATGTGATAAATCAACGAAAATCTGCATACACTCATTGATTTTATTTTATGTTTTCATCTTCAGCAAGATTAGTATGTTTACATTTTACATCTAGGCTAGCTCTCATGAGATGGTAAAATCTATGTAAATGAATGTATCTAATATTCATTGACTCTATTGGCATATTCAAGATTTCAAGAGAAATTGGGTCTTATTCAACCTAATACACGTATTTATTGAAATAGAGTACCTTATTTCTTTTTATCACATATACAAATAAAGTTCCTTTCGTGTACGATACAAAATAAATTTTAGTCAATATATTAGCCTTAGAGAGTACTCTTCCAAATTCAACTTATTCCTTTTCTAGCTCCAATTTTGTATAACCTCGATTACTAAATTAGCAATGTAGGTATTAATTATTTAAATGTGAAACTACCCCTTCAAAATAAGTAATTCATATATAACTATTTTAAAAATTATTAAGATAAATCAAAGTTACTAAACAAAAATCAAAATATTCAATCAAAATTAAACCAATTTTCATTCAAAACCTCAGAGTTGATTTATGTGAGTGCCTCAGCCTCCATAACAGTGAAAATCAAACCAAAAAATAAATAAAATTGATGCAATTTGAGATTACTAAATACATGGTCTAGAGAGGGAGAGACTGAAACAGAGAAACATAAGAAGAAGCTATAGATGCTGAAATTGGGTGACAATGAGAAAGGAAAGAGAACAGAGGTAAGCCAGGGGTGAGAAAAAAAAAAAGGTATGTAATACCTGTTTGCTATAATTAAAGCAACATGGATAAATATATTTCGATAGACAGAAGGGGCAAGGGTAAAATTACAGAATTCCCTTTTGGTCGTCTGAAGAAACTCTCTCTTATATAGATGGATATACTTTTCATATGTTACTATTTTGAGCTATTTCACTATACAAAAGAGAGTAAGCATATGTTGAAGGAATGTGTTCTTATGTGGAGCTTTCGGAGTAGATTTTATCGTAGTGGGCTTGAATCTCCTTAAAGAGAACGAGATATCCGCGTCTCAGGCTGAATATTTTTTTATTCACTTTTATTATTTTATCTTTAACTGTAGTTTATTGTATTTGTATTATATTTCCATGAAATTGTCATATTTGGGAAGCTACCCATTCTCCTTTGTCATTTAGCCTAGAGGGTATTCCATGAAATCTTCATTTGGGTGTAAACAAAGATGAACCATATGTTATAAATTGTTTAGGGTCGAACTTGAACTTAGTAAAGGAATCTTTGAAGCTCCAATGAAAATGAAAGGTAAGTGTTGGGTTAAGCATAAATCATTGTGGTTTTAGTAATATATATTACTTGTTCAAACATCTTATTTCTTTCCTCCTTTTCCTTGGACCAGATGTTCCTAATTATATAGTTATGGAACTTGGTTGAACAAGAAAAATAGTATGATGCAAGAAAATCCTACAAAAGTTGGTGGATCTTTGCCTGATGTCGTAGTGTGTTCATCAAACTGCTTTGTGGTCAACTTGACATTGATTTCTAATGATGTTGCAGCAGATTTAGCACCTCCGAGTCCAACTTCAGGAATGACCTCTAAAGTGTATTTCCTTTGGTGCATCACAATTCCTTCATTTTGAAGGTTTGTTTCAACTTCCCTTTGGTTTCCTCAATTGTTTCCAAATCGTCCCCAGTAATTAGCATATCATCCACTAAAATATGAACCACGGATGTGCCGTTAGATGTTTTCTGTATAAACAAGGAGTGATCATAATCAGTTTGCTAAAAACCAAACCTTAACAACGCTTCAGTCAACTTGGCATTTTATTTTCTAGGAGCTTGTTTTAAGCCATATAAGGATTTAACTAGTCTATAGACTGCATGTTTATCCCCCTGACTAGTATGAGGCAGTTGTAAATAATTCTCATCAACCAAATCACCTTGTAGAAAAACATTGAAAACATCCGTTTGTTGTATATGCCACTGATTTTGTGTTGCAGTTGATAGAGCAATTTCTCACTGTTTTCATTTTAACAACAGGTGGGAATATTTCTCTGTAGTCAATACCTTCATTCTGACTGTACTCCTTAGCAACAAGACTTGCCTTTAGCCTTTCTACCTCTCCTGTTGATTTATACTTGATTTTGTAGATCCATTTGCAACCTATGGGTTCTTTCCTAGGAGGCAAAGAAACAATATCCCAAGTGTGGTTGTTGTTTAATGCTTCTATCTCAGACTTCATTGATTCTACCCACCTTGGATCCTTAATAACTTCTGAGTAGGTTTTGTCTCTGTGATAGTAGACATAGATGTTATAAATGCTTGATATTTATGTGACAATCCATCATAGCTTAGACAATTGTCCAGGCCATAAGGTGTGTCCCGAAAGATATTCAAGGACACAAAGTCCTTCATCCATAATGGTGGCTGAGTTCCTCTTCTTGATTTTCTTTTTTGAGGCTTCACAACTTCTACAGGTTCTAGAGGATTACTACAAACTTGCTCAGGTTAATTCAGGTTATAGCATGTCTATAGATGGTTGTGTCTACACTTGTATATGCTGATGTTGATCAGGAATAGTAGGAGTCTCAGGGATTACATGCTAAGTACATATTTGTGGAGTGAGCCAACTATTTGATTCTTCAACTGTTGAGGTGGTATCCACAAACATATGCTTAGTAGGGGAATCCCTATTATGAAATGGGAATATCTTCTTATTGAACATCACATGCCTGTTTACAAAGAACACACAATCAGTTAAGTCATATAAAATATATCCTTTTTGAAGTTCTGGATATCCCATATGCACATAAACTCGAGTTCTAGATAAGAGTCTTGTTGATTGTCATGTTCTAACTTTTTAGTTAGTTATTTTGGTTGCAGTGGACTGACAGCTTTGCCCTTAGGCTTATTATTTAGACTTTTTTAAGATCAACTTGAATACATTCACCGGAGACAATATGGCCAAGGAAAGCAACAAAACTCAACAAAAACTCACATTTTCTAAACTTAGCATACAATTCACGATCCTTGAGAATTACAACATAATCTTCAAATGCTCAACATGTTCATCCTCACTATGTGAGTAATCAAAATATCATCAATAAACAAAATCACGAACATGTGAAGATATTGCTTAAAGACCCTATTCATCAAATTCATAAACGTTGTCAGGGCATTAGTCAAACCAAAAAGATATTACCAAAAAGTAATAATCACCATACCGTGTTAGAAAAGCCTTCTTCAGAGTGAGTTTTTCCTTCACCCTCAATTGGTGATAACCCGACCAAAGGTCAATCTTGGAGTAGAAACTCACACCTTAGAGTTTATCAAACAAGTCATCAATCCTTGGAATATGATACTTATTCTTTATGGTAACCTTATTCAATTGTCGATAGTCAATGCACATTCGGAAGGAACCATCTTTCTTTCGAACAAATAAATTGGAGCACCCTATGGAGAGGTATTCGGTCTAATGAATTTCTTATCCTATAAGACTTTCTACTAATCCTTTTATTCTTTAAGTTCTATCGGGGCCATTCGGTAAGAAGGAATAGATATAGGTTGTGTATTTGTGAGAAGGCCAGTACTGAAGTCATTTTACTTTTGAAAGGAATACCAAGAAGATCATCAGGAAACTCATTTACAATCGAAATAGACTCAAAGGCAGGGGTTTCAAAATTTGTATCCCTTACCCGAACAAGATGATGAATGAAACCCTTCGTAATCATTTTCTTAGATTTTAGGCAAGATATAAATTGACCCTTAAGAGAACAATTTCCCCCTTCACATGACATGATAGATTCGTTCGGAACCTGGAATGTTACCAATCGGGTCCTACAATCAATGGAATCATAAAATGAATGAAGCCAATCCATCCAAAGAATAACATCAAAATCTAACATAACAAGCTATATAAGATCAACATAATGAATTTATGAGAAACATAAATAGGGAAATCTTTATAAATTTTCTCACATCCATTGGTTGAACCAAACTTGAGCAATACCCTTAAGTTTATTAACGGTCAATTCCACCTTTTCCACTGGTGACACTCCCATATTCACCACTATTTTATATACCTCAACAATGAACTCTTGAGGATCCTCATCAATTTTTGACCCATGAAACTTCAGAGGACTCATCCTAGTGAAGTCACATATCCTTGTTGTCATCGTACCCATATTTGGGCTCACAAGAGTAGCGGTTTCTCTATTAGCTTGGGCCGTCATAGCTTTAGCCAAGACTTGGAAAGTGGCTCGGAAAACAACATGAGTTACTTGTTCATCTAAAGGATCAACAAAACTTGAGGAACCTCGGGCTCCACATTCTCACCTACATTCCTTCTCACGTAAGCTCTTTGGAGATCCTTATACTGAAAAACACTGGAATAGAGTTAGGAGAAGGAACTTTTTAGAGATGAACTCTATGGCAAGACTTTAGAGTAGTGAAAGAAGTGAATATTTTTAAATGTCTTGTAGCCTACTAGTCATAAAAGAGGCACATTTCACACTTATGATCAAGACTCTACTAGACGAGGTTAGTCAGATAT
The DNA here is from genome assembly GCA_029582605.1 of Solanum gracilifrons. Taxonomy (NCBI): domain Eukaryota; kingdom Viridiplantae; phylum Streptophyta; class Magnoliopsida; order Solanales; family Solanaceae; genus Solanum; species Solanum gracilifrons. Next base: position 7,814 of record JAJOOH010010949.1, on the reverse strand, counting down.
CCTAGGACCTTTTCTAAACCTTGTGCTTTGAATACCAAGTTTGTCACGACCCAAAGTATTCCGTAGACATGACATGGCGTATAGGACCCCAAGAGGCCCTATACAAACCACTTGACATACATTCAACACAATAAAAAATAAAAAAGGAACACTTAAGTAGAAAGTCTCATATCATAAAAGAGGTCTAAACATAAGTGCAAAATAACAAATTTAGTATGACAAGCGAAACTAAACCAACATAGGAGTGATTGGGACCCAACTCATACACCATGTACAAAGTCTCAACGAAAAGAAATAAAAGAAATAAAAGTATTAATGGTCTTGCCCTCGAAGTGTGATGACTCATCATTCCCAAGCAATAGAGTAACAATCTGAGCTAGCCACGAGCGGCAGGAGATACGCCTGACCCTATATTATAAAACAATATAGGCACAAGTATGCATTAGTACATGCAATGTACTAAGTATGGGGAAATACATTAGAAGACATAAACATGATCATATGGGGATTTAAACATGATATGAATAATCAATCTAATATATGAGTAAAAACCTTTAAAGAATCGTAAGCAATAAAAAAAGTCAATGCATTCTTAAAGCATAATGAAACTTTCATAAAACCTTTAAAGGTAACATAGTTTGTACTGTGGGATATTACTGTTAACTGATACTAAAACCATGTGAACTGTAACATCAAATCCGATGTAACCCTCACATCAAAAAGTGGATTCTACTTGCCAATATAGTCTCTACTAGTTATGGACACGTGCGTTGCACATGTATTCCTATCAAGTATTTCAAACTTTCTAAAATGATATGAATATTAGTACAACATACATGTGCAAGTATTTCCAATTTGAAAGTGAAAATATATGGTGCAACAATATAAAACAATTGTAAAAGACGCTATAATGTTATTCTTGAACAATATAAATCAAGTACAATATTGAATAATATTGTTGATTTATATTACTAAAATCTAAACAAAATGAAGCTTAATTACTCCATTCTTATAATATCACAACCAAAATGTCCAAAAGCAAAATTGTCATAACACCAACCATTTGAGTTGTAACACTACAGAAAACTACCATCAATATAGATTGCTCATATTTATGAAAATTATTACGTTTAGTGTCGCACAAATATAAATGGAACTCTCATTTTTATTTGAAAATGAAGTTGTTAATCTCATTCATACAAATCGTAGAAAAACTAAAAATAAAACATAAAGGGTGAAAATGAACCATATATGTGTAACACCCCGTAACTAGAAAGAAGTTAAAAATTGGAAATAGTCATTTTTGGAAAGAATATAAAAATTTGGAAAATTTGTTAAGTATGTTAAGTTGGGTTTTTGGTCAACTTCAAACGACCATAATTCCTAGCTCACAATGAGTTAGGTGTGTTTCCAAATATCGTAGGAAATATCTTGGAATAATCTTTCCAACACCATTGAGCTTGCGCGATTTCGAGTTCGTATGAGTGAGATATTTCCATTTGAAGTTGGTCTGTTCAAATAAGGAAAGTCTAACCCGGATTTTAGAAGGGCATTATGGTCTTTTCCATACCCCATGACTTAATTTCGTTTTTGGTAATTAATTGGGGTCTAAATTGAGAGGATTCAGTTTACGCTTTTACGATATTGAGTTAGGGTTTTAGAAAAGAGTAAAGAAGAAGAGAAAGGAGGAGAAGGAGCAAGAATCGCCAAGTTCTTCAAGAATCGCTTGTGGATTTCGTCAAGGGGTGATCCCTACGAGGTATGTGAGTTCACACAGTGTTGGTTTCGTTCACCCATGCGCCAAACATGTTTAATTTAGCATGAATTCGTCCTAGAAGTTGAAAGTTTGAATGTTCTTGATGTGTGTTCTTGAATTTACTTTCGTTCTTGAATTTGGGATGAGATTGAGGAGTTCTTGAGAGTTTAAGGTCGATTTTAGAGTTGTGTTTGATTAGATTCTTGTGTACATATGTTGGGTATCTGAATCTAAAGAAAGTTGGAGAAAAAGAATCGAATTTAGGCGATTTGGGGTTAGAAAATGAAGAAGGAGCAAGTCGGCAGAATCTGGGTACCAGGTCCGCGTCGTGGACCTATTCCTCAGAATTGACAATATTTCTTCGCGGAGAGGAGTGGTCACGGACTGTTCTGCCTCACAATTTATTTTGCGACCAAATAATTAAATGCATCTCCGCGTCGCGGACTTGCTTCCAGACACTGTTTTCTTGATCTTTTCTAGTGCTTAACTATCTAAAAACACTCCTAAACATCATGAGATCTTTCCTATCACAAACCTCAATCCTTGAACCCATAATTCAATTCAAGGTTCAGTGAAGAGTCAAGTCAAGAGACGTTAAGAGCCAAGTCAAGAGAAGTTCATAGAGTCTTCCAAAAGTCTTTTACAAATTATTTAACTTTGTTTAAAGATTTAAGTTTTGAGTTGGGTAAAGAGTAAAGTTGAAGTTCATTTCTTCAAATATATGGGGACTATGTATTTCCAAAGAGTTAAAATGTTTTCACATTTAAACAAGAAAAGGAAACCTTGATTTCCATAGAGCCTTTGAGCTAGTTTTGAGAAAGAGCAAGTGCTTTCAGAATTAAGCAAGAGAGGAAACTTTGATTTCCAAGATAGCCTTTGAGCTAAGTTTTTGAGCAATTATCTCAAATCACAAAAAGAAGTATGTTTTTAAACATAAGAGCTAGTATCATATTTTGGGAGTAGTATTGAGCATCGATATAGGGGAGAGTTCAGACAACTCCCAGCCCCCATAAAACATGTAGCCATCATGGGTAGAAAAGGGTCATACTTTTTAGATGATTCCTTGGTGCTTTTTAGCATAGACTAGTGGATCCACTTGGTAGTTCAGGTTCATACCCTCGGCAAGGTATATGACATCCCTGGCAGCGTGAGGCAAAACGTTGTATTATCACAATAACTCTTACGTGATGGTTATCGGTTAGAGAAACTCTCACAGAAGTAATTGTATTATTATATACACAGATTATTTGTATTTTACATACATTTCAGAGTTATAGTGTATCTTTTCATACACACAACGTATTATTGTATTTCCAAATACACATAGTTGACATATATGTTTTAAACAACTTTTCTTTATATTGCACTTGTTTTATAATGCTTTGTATTGAAATTAGTTCTGTTAAGTCGAGTTGAGTTGAGACAGGTAAGTTCTTCAGTTCCTTTCAAGCTTAGGTCTTGTTTTAGAATTCTCCTCGCATACTTGTACATTCAATGTACCAATGCCATTTGACCTGGATCTTTTTATGATGTAGACACAGGTAACCAGGATCATCATCTAGCGCCTCGTTGATCCAGTTGAGCATTCAGAGTCAGTTGGTGAGCCTCTTTGCTTTACGGAGGGCTCCTTTGTTATAATTTGCTTTTTAGTATTTCATTTGTTAGGATCATTGGGGTCCTTGTCCTGACATCAATCTCAGTTGTTTTAGAGGCTTCATAGACAGTCAGATGTTATTTCTTTAGTCTTTTCATTTTCATTCTATTATGTTGAGACTTGAGTTTGCCTTATTGGCCAGTTGAATGTTCTTTTATAACATTCTAGTTTATTACATAGATTTATCTTTGTTGAGTACAGGCCAAGGGTTCGCTTGGCGCCAGCAATGGTTCTCGAGTGTCAGTCCCGCCCAAGGTGTAGGCTCGGGGCGTGACAAACTTGGTATCAGAGCACAAAGTTCAAGAGTCCTAGGGAGTCTATGAAGTCATGTCTGTAGAGTCCTAGTTATTGGTGTGAATCGCACCATATCTATAATTAGGAGGCTGCAACACTTAGCAAACTTTCTCACTTCTTTCACACTCATTTCGTGCGTTAGAGTTTGATCTCTAAAGAGTTTCTTCTAACTCGTGCTTGCACGTGTCTTTCAGATCATGCCTCCACAAAGAGCTGTCCGAGGTCGTCCGGCTAGAAGGGAAGTTGAACCACAGGAACAAGGGGTACCTAATGCACCAAACGTGCAACCCCAATGAGAGGTCACCAATGTTGAGTTCTGTGAGGCTATCCGGATGTTGAGCGAAGTTGTGACCAATCAAGCTGGGCAACAGAGGGGAAATCGATAGGAAGTGGTTGATACTTTAAGGATCCGCGAGTTCCTAGGGATGAATCCCCCAAACTCCATAGGCTCTAGTATTACTAAGGATCCTGAGAATTTTGTTGAGGAGCTTCAAAAAGTTTTTGAAATCATGCATGTTTTTGATACTAAGAGGGTGGAACTAGATGCATACCAAATGAAGGGTGTCGCTAGGATTTGGTTCGACCAATGGAAGAAGAACCGAGCTGAGGATGCACCACATACGAGTTGGGCATGTTTTGAAGAGGCCTTCTTGGGGCGTTTCTTTCTCCGAGATATGAAAGAGGCTAAGGTACGAGAGTTCCTCACACTTAAGCAGGATTCTTTGAGCGTTCATGAGTATAGTCTGAGGTTCACACAACTTTCCTGGTATACTCTGGAAATGGTTGCTGACATGAGGAGCATAATGAGTTTATTTGTTGCTGGGTTGTCTCATCTGTCGAGTAAGAAAGGTAAGGCAAGGTTGATGGTCTATGTGTAGCAGGTTGAGGAAGAGAAACTGAGGGATAGAGAAGAGTTCAAGAATAAGAGAGTTAAGACAGGGAATGAGTCCGAGTAGCAGAAGAGTAATGCCAACCAGTAATCCTTCCAAAAAAAACAGAAGGGACCTGCTCTATTATTTGCTAGTGCACCTGCACCAAAGAACAAAAGTGAGTACAATAGTCAGAATTTCAGAGCTAAACCTGCCTATTCTCAGGGTAGTATGGTGCAATGGGGTAGTAAAACTCCTTCCTACGCTAATTGCAGTAGGAATCACTCAGGTACTTGTCGTGAAGTCTCCATTGGTTGTTTCAAGTGTGGTCAGAATGGTAATTTCATACGAGAATGTCCAAAGAACAAGTAGGGTAACGGTAATGGGGGCAATAGAGCCCATTCTTCTTCATTTCCTCCACCAGAAAGAGCTGCACCTAGAGGGGCAACTTCAAGTACTGGCGGAGGAACAAACCGCCTATATGCTATCATAAGTCGCCAAGTGCAAGAGGATTCACCAGATGTTGTTACTGGTATGATCTAAGTCTTTAACTCTAAAGTTTATGCTTTGCTAGACCTAAGAGCGAGTTTATCCTTTATAACGTCGTATGTTACGATGAATTTTGATGTTATTCTTGAGAAGCTTAGTGAACCCTTCAGTGTTTTTACACATGTTGGCGAGTCTATTTTAGCAGAGAGAGTCTATCGTGATTGTCCCATTTCTGTCAATCACAAGAGCACAATGGCTGATTTAGTTGAGTTAGACATGGTAGATTTTGATGTCATTCTTGGCATGGACTGGCTTCATGCCTGTTATACCCCAGTTGATTGTAGAACTCGAGTTGTCCAGTTCCATTTTCCAAATGAGCTAGTCTTACAGTGAAAAAGTAGTTCAACAGTGCCTAAAGGTCGTTTCATTTCGTACCTTAAGGCAAGGAAGTGAGTTTCTAAGGGGTGTGTCTATCACTTGGTCCGAGTTAATGACTAGTGTTGAGATACCTCATATTCAGTAAGTTTCAGTAGTAAAAGAGTTTCCAGAAGTCTTTCCAGATGATCTACCCGGAGTCCCTCCTAAGAGAGAAATAGACTTCGGTATAGATATTCTTCCAGATACTCATTCTATATCTATTCCGCCATATAGAATGGCACCAGCAGAGTTAAAAAAGCTTAAAGAACAATTGAAAGACCTCCTTGATAAGGGTTTTGTTCGACCAAGTGTCTCACCTTGGGGCTCTCCGATCTTGTTTGTGAGGAAGAAAGATGGTTCCCTTAGGATGTATATAGATTACCGTAAGTTGAACAAGGTTACCATCAAGAATAAGTATCATTTCCCAAGGATTGATGATCTTTTCGACCAACTTCAAGGTGCCACCTGTTTCTCTAAGAAAGACCTCAGATCTGGCTACCATCAGTTAAGGGTAAGGTAATGTGATATTCCAAAGACAGCTTTGAGAACCCGTTATGGTCATTATGAATTTCTTGTCATGTCCTCTGGTTTGACTAATGCGCCTACAACATTCATGGACCTTATGAATAGAGTTTTCAAAACTTATTTAGATATGTGTGTTATCGTCTTCATTGATGACATACTAATTTATTCAAGGAATGAAGTAGATCATGTTAGTCATCTCATAATAGTTCTTCAGACTCTAAAAGATAGAGACTTGTATGACAAGTTTTCTAAATGTGAGTTTTGTCTTGAGTCTTTGGCATTTTTAGGCCACATTGTGTCTGGAGAGGGAATTAAAGTTGATACTCAGAAAATTGAGGCAGTGCAGAATTGGCCTAGACCCACATCTCCAACTGATATTAGGAGTTTCTTAGGTTTGGCTGGCTATTATAGAAGGTTCGTAGAGAGGTTCTCATCTATTTCGTCTCCTTTGACCAAGTTGACTCAGAAAATAGTGAAATTTCAATGGTTTGAAGCTTGTGATAAAAGCTTTCAGGAATTGAAAAAGAGGTTGACTACTGCCCCAGTTTTGACCTTACCAGAAGGTATGCAAGACTTTGTTGTCTATTGTGATGTGTCTAGAGTTGGTTTAGGTTGTGTATTAATGGAGAATGGCAAAGTTATAGCTTATGCCTCCAAAAAGTTGAAAGTTCATGAGAGGAACTACCCAACCCACGATCTAGAGTTGGCTGCCGTGCTGGTGGTCCGTGGTTCACCACTGCAACCCCTCCCCAAACCAACTCAGAAAATTGGCTAAGTCCCGACTCACGGACAGACCCACGATCCGTAGATCAGACCACGGTCCGTGGTCTGTGTCCGTGGATTGAGACTTCCCTTACCCAGCCTCTGACACAAACTACGGTCAACCAGCACGGACCGTCATTTGATGCACGGTTCGTAGGTCTGACCGTAGATGAGGGTCAGCAGTCAGTTAGCTGAAAATTTTTATGGGTCAACTTCAGATGGTCATAACTTTTAGCACAAAATGAATTAGTATCCCATGACCTATGATATGATAGATGATTGAATTATCTTTCCAACGCCACAAAATTTGCTAAATTCTGACCTTCGAGTAAAAAGTTATGCTCGTTTTAGTAAAGCCCCATTGGGCAGACTCGACCGACGATTCCAATCGACGGACCGTTGATTGAATGACGGCCCGTCAGTCCCGTCCGTCAGTCACTCCGACAACAGTTAAGTCAGGGGTCTTTTGGTCTTTTTCTATTTCGTTTAACCCCTAAGGTACGTTGTTTAGACCCTAAATCATGAGGTTTTAGTCAGTTTAGGCCTAGAAACATAACTAGAACTTACCTTAGTCAAAATCATTAATCAAAACTTAGAAGAATTAGAACGCTAAGAAGAGAAAAGAGGTCAAGAACCCTAGTTCAAGAACGCAGCAAGTTTCCTTCAGTTTCAGCCCCGAAATTGAAAGATTTCTTCGTGGAATTTGTCACCATGTATGTGGGATTTCACTAGTGGGTTCCTTTCTCCCATTAGATCCCTATAATTCAGTCAGATTCTTGATTCCATGATTATGAACAGACCTAGGGTTTCTAGAATTCCAACAGATCATCATGAATTAGTTATTTAAATGTTCCAAATCAGATTATCATGTTATTACATCATTTCTCGCATGAATTTCAGAACCCTAGCTATGTATTTCTTTAGTTCTTGAATTACACATGCTAGGTCAGATATTTCAGTTATTCAGATATACATGCTCCAGTTTTGAACGCCACATTATCAGTATATTTCAGCATAAACCCTATTTTAAGTTATAAATCTTGAGAAG